>CM017444.1:31790295-31910833 GCA_007726485.1 Eragrostis curvula
ATTCATGAATACGTGTCAGGTACCGTTGTGAAGATTTCACCAGGTTTGGCAACAACAGAGGGTACACATGAAGTGATATACCTGAGGTAGCAATGCTGGACTTGCAGAAGAATGTGGGGTGCTCATCAAGTGCTAAACAGTCACCAGTCGGTCTGCATTCCATATTCTCACAGGAGAGCAAAGGAATATCTGTGGCACATGATGCTTCTGTAACGGTTCATGCTGAGAATGGCATGAAGATTGCCATATTAAAAGTGGGGTGAAAAGCTTCCTTTGTCAGAATATGTTTTGCACGACACTAATGTAGCTGGTTCTGTGGCTTCTGATAATGGCAATTATGCTGGGAATGGCAATTTTGTGTATCCATGCCAGCAAGATAATGAACAACTAGGTATACAGCATCATGCTCCTTTTATTCATCCGCTGATTTATTTTTTTTCCTTCATAATTTATGCGCAGCCAATATGTTGTGACTATAATTATATACTATTATCTGAACAGTACCTACGCAAACTGGATGTTTAGGATTACCGAAGGCCAGCCATGAAGAAGAACAGAGTGCATCTAATCAATTAAGTTTGTCGATGGATGTAAATTCCATGATGTAAGTAAATTCTTTCTTGAAACCTCTAGAATTTATATGAATAATATATTGTGAAAAGGGCTGTCTGAATTTTCTAAGACAGAATTTATTGCAGCCAGACTAATTCTAACAAAGTGGCCTGTAAGGGTGGAAGTAGAACGCCATTGCATTCTGAAGACCTCAAGGCTTCGTGTGGAAAGTGGATGCTACTAGATATGGTAATTTATTTATTGATTTTATAGTTCCTAAATCTCCTTAATTTTGTTTCCTCTTATTCGCTCAATTAGGGAGTGAAGTTTTTCTCCATGTATTAATTGTTTCACCATTATTTAGTGTGCTCCATGCATTAATTGTTTTACAATTTTCTTTGTTGCCCACTGCAGTAGAACATTCTTTTGGTACTAGTGATTTGGTATTGAGCAGTTCACTGTGTTGCTCATTTAAATGAAAATGGTGAGATATATTTATGTTCTAGTCTGCCTCAGTTCGAATCATTCTTGGGTGCACCGGTGTGTAGTTCCAGAGCTGAAGTGTTGCACTAGGGTCACAAGGACCAATGCAGTGAGGGCCATGCATGTCAGGTTGCTTCTGGACACGATACCAATGACGTGGTTGAATTTTGACAGTAGTTAAAGAGTCTGCAAAGTGTCCTGATTATAGTGTTTTATAGGATTGGATTAGTACGTCTGATGACTTGATTATCCTTATTTTGACACATATTCCTCTGTGTAGTATCTGACTCACTCTCTGATGGCAGGACTTAGTCAATCTGGTGGGCAGAAGAGTATAAGCGAAATAAGAGGTAGGCAGTTGATTATTAGAGATAATAAGGATGAATGCCATGAGATTGAAGCTGCACGGACCGAAGAATCAGAAAGTGAAGTGTTCCCGCTCCCAGGTGCAGAACTGTCAGCATTCCCAGATGAGCAGCGAACTGAATTGGGGGACAATAAAGTAGAGGAACACAACAGTAAATGTGACAAACACATGAGAAAATTCACGGATACTGAATTGAGGGAGTCCAGCAATTCATCCAAGTTGCCCAAAGATACGTATATGGTCCCTTCTGCTGAATGTATTCTTCCAGGTGACCTCATTCGTTTGCAAGTGACCTCTTTCAGCAGAGGAATGTATCTTTGGGCAATATGTAAAAAGAAAAGAATGAAGTCGATAACAACCGTATTCTTTTCTTTTATATATTGCCATATTTCATTTCATAATCTTTCGGTGTATTAACTCTACTTTTGCATCAGGTGTTTCTCGAAGCAACAGGCGAAGAGGCAAAATTATCGGCACCAAGCTGCTGTGTTTCAAAGTTCCCAGCACAAATAAACGAAGCTACTCCATCCGGTGGTTTTGTCGGGGTTGTGCCATGGGTCATGGAGAACGACAGCACACAAGCGATGCATTGGATTTCAGAAACACGAAAGGAGAACAGCAGCACAAAAGGAAGGCATTGTATTTCAGATGGAAACAACTGCATCTTCCATCCTTATGTCTTAACTCTCACTCTGGTTCTGGTTGCTCCTCTCAGCCCCTCTAACGTTGGACATTGTATATAGTCGTTGATTGTTAGTCATAACAATTGTTATCAGACCAGTTATAGACATTGGGATCATCGCAATGGATGCCTAGAAAGGTTCATGGAGGATAGGTTTGGTCCATTGAAGCTCAAGGTTTAGGGGTCACTTGCAATGGATGCATATCGAACACGTAAGGGCATCCTCAGCATCAGGAAGTGATTTACAGATTTTCTTTTTATGGTTGAACTTATAATTTGAATAAAAGCACGAAAAGCACGTGGGAAACTACATTTTCAGGATCTACACTTTGAGCATTTGGCAGTCATACCAAACTGAATGGCGTGACCAATGTGACATAGGAAGAGTTAGATTCATAGCTGACTCGGTTGACCAGACGCTCACATCAAGCGTGACTTGCTACACTGTGGCATAGTCCCAGCCCCGCCGAGCAGTAATCGGAAAAGCGATTGCGATGAGAGAAGGAACAACGCAGTGAGTGGTACGCATATAAATGTCGCTAGCTGATGAATCTGGCATGATGATTCATGAACAATGACCAGACCTAGCAACCGGATTCAGTTTGTGATTGGTGCATCTCAGATAGAAAAACAAAGACATCGATCATTCACCATTGGATCATGCATCTTGAGTTCAGGATCATAGTACATTTGCATATGCACTAAAGTTGAAAGGAATATAAACTTCTCATAATACTAGTACCAGATGAACAACCCAGCACCAAAATGCTTACATCCCTTAGAACACAAAGTGGCATGTAAGAGTTTTAACAAGTAAAAACCTCTGGCATAAACCCGGCGATATATATCTGGTGATAGACGCACGTAAACGCACAAACTGATGAACGGAGATATGTAGGTAACATAGCACTAAAAGTTTCAGGCAAAGCAAAAACGTTTCATTTGGCAGTTCCTTTCCCCTTCTGTTCTTGTTTTTAATCATGCTTTACGGATCCCTTCTGCAGACTCCTTGCACCTTTTTGGTGATCCTGATGAAAAGGCAGGAGAATGATGTCAGAGTGTGAAATAATTCGGCTTCAAGAATTGAATATATCACACGCCTGATGCTAAGACCACAGTTCATACACATGAACAAATGATGTCTGGGCATTATAAAACCAAACTGGTGTACTAGAATATCACTCTGCATTATACACATTAACTGGTTAATCCAAGGAACAAAAGTAATGTGTTCTCAAATCCTTTGTAGTGGAATAACTAGCTAGAAGATCACTGTGCATTATACACAGATTAACTGTACAAAGAGTTGGACACTCTTTTTTCCTAACCATCAAAAGATGACTGATGTGTACCCTGAACTCCTTTGTGGAAGAAACAAATAGTAGTCCAATCAATCACTGATTAATCCAACGAACAGAGTTCACTCACAGAACAACCGTTATACACTTCATTAAACAGGACACACTGTTGTTGTCAGGACTCAGGAACCAACACGAACGCACTAGCATGTCAATCTTCATAACAATTATTAAGCTATTTGATGGGAGGGTCACACTGTAACTACAGCTTTCTTTTGACAGAAATGTTTTCAGAAACCAATATCACAAAACAAATCCAAAAATGGCAGCAATGTGTTTTCAGATCTTGCACACTTTTAGCATAACTGATACTTGATAGTTATGTCGTTGCATTGGACGGTAGAAACAGACGCTATGGATCAAGCAGCTCAAGCTATAGCATACCAATTGATTTTTTTCTGAATTGCTAATAAGTCATCATCACTAATGAAGCCAAAACATCATATAACAAAAGGGATGTCATAATACAATCTCCCTGAATTTCAGTTTACATGCACTCTCACTATTTCAGTTGTGGCGTTTCTCCGATATCCGAAAAAAGAGATTTGCCTAGCATGAAAAATGCAGACTCCCAGACAGATAAAATCTCCCTCTGAAATTTCTATCTAAAACGTTGGTTAGTTCAAAATTGAACTACCCAGAAGTCATACGTAGAATATCAGATGGATATAAACTAGGTTCACCACATCAATTCCAGAGAACTGAGAGAAGTGCAGCAGTCTCTTGTAATGTTCGGTGCAAAATCAGATAAGTAACTCAGAACAGTACATGTTGTTATTGGCACTGTCAAACAAGTTACGTGGCATTAATTCACTCACAAATGTATACTGAACTGAACGATTAGAGTGGTGCAGTAAACATCACGAAATATTTCTTCAGATATCGAGATGATACTTCCATGTACTAATTAGTTGTTTCAGAGAACAGGAATGGCACAAAACAATCAAACACAGACGACAGCCGAGATCTGATCGTAAGGAACTGTAGAAGTGAAGAGGAAGGAGACTTTAATTAATACCCTGAGAAGGTTCGTTGGCGTCGTCGCCTGCATCTTCTTCCCCCTCCGGGAGGCCTGGATCCTGGGCTGCATTAATCAAACGAACAGAGTTTACTCACAGAACAACCATTATATACACTTCATTAAGCAGCACATACTGTTGCGGTCAGAAATCAGGAACCAACACGAACGCATTGATCCCAGGGTCACACTGTAACTACAGCTCTCCATTGACAGGAATGTTTTCAGAAACCAGTATCACAAACCAAATCCAAAAGAGATGGATCTTGCACACTTTTAGCATAACTGATACGTGCTAGGTATGTCTCTGTATTGCTCCCGAGGGACATTAGAAACAGACGCTATGAATCAAGGAGCTCAAGCTAGCATACCAACTGTTTTTTTCTGAATTGCTATTAAGTCATCTAAGAAAGCCATTTCATGAAACCAAAGCATCATATATCAAAACGAGATTTCCCTAGCATGAACAAAGCAGAGACTCCCAGCCAGATAACTTGTATCTCCCTTTGAAATATCTATGTACAAAACAAGTAAACGTGCAAAATCAGATAAGTAACTCAGAACAGTTCATCAGAAACATGTACATGTTTGCAGTTTGCACCGGCAAACAAGTTGCGTTGCATTCACTCACAAATTTCTACAGATAATCGAGATGCATGGTACTTCGATGCACTAATTGGTTGTTTCAGAGAACAGGAATGGCACAAGACAATCAAACACAGACGACAGCCGAGATCTGATAGTAAGGAACTGTAGAAGCGAAGAGGAAGGAGACTTCATTTCAATACCTTGAGAAGGCTTGTCGCCGTCGTCGCCTGCATCTTCTTCTTCCCCATCCTGGAGGCCTGGATCCTGGGCTGCTGCATCTGCCACGGGCTGAGCTGGTGGTGGTGGCCCCTGGACCGCCGCCGTGCTGCTCCCAGGGATGTCGCCCGTAATGGTCTTCACCAACTTCTCGTGCAGCGGCGTGACGAAGGTGGTGACCCCCGCGGCCGCGTCGGCCGCCGCCTGCCGCCTGACCATCTCGGCGACTCCCTGCATCCCGGCTTCCATTTGCCGCATGTGCGGAGCCGGCACCGTCTGCCTCTGGGGTCTGGGGGGGACCAAGGACCTGAACGCGGCCTCCCGGCCGACGAAGGGCACGAGCTGCTCGCGGGTGTCGGCGACCTGCCGCCTGGTCATCCTGAGGAGAGTCTCGAGCATCTGCACGTCTTCCACGACGCCCAGCACGGGGTTCTCCTGGCGACGACGAGCCTCGTAGGCGGACGTGGCGGCGGCGAGGCCCCGCAGCTCGGGAGGGAGGTAGCGGAGCCGCCTGTTCAGGTTGCTGGAGCCGTACGCCGAGTGCACGGCGGCGAACCGCCCCGAGTCGTCGTCGGGCGGGAAGATGGGCGCGAACAGGCAGTTGGTCACGCACGTGCGGCGGAGGTGCCTGCACGCCGCGCACGGCGGGCGGCTCCCTTCCGGCTCCGGCTCCGGCGGCGGCCGCGGCGGCAGGTCTAGCGCGAGGCTGACGAAGTTGCGGACGGCCGCGTCCTGCTGCTCCGGCGAGAGCGCGCAGAGGAACAGGGCGACCTCGTGGGCGCCGAACCGCGCGTCCACGGCGGCGAACCTGGCCGGGTCGTCGCCCGCGGGGAAGTGCCGCGCGAAGACGCACTCGGGCCCGCACGCGTCCCCGATGTGCAGGCACGCCGCGCACTGCGGCGGATGCGGCGGCTGCTGCGTCCCTCCTCCCGGGCCCGGTGGCACGGCCATCAGCCGCGGGGCGTTGAGGACGAGGTAGCGGGCGGCGTCCGCCCGGAGCTGCTCCGACCGGGCGCAGCGGAGGAAGTGCTCGACGTTGCGGGCGCCGAACGCCGCGTGCACGGACAGGAACCTGGCCGGGTCGTCCTCCGCCGGGAAGTGGGGCGCGAACACGCAGTCGGGCTCGCACGCGCGCCGGAGAATCGCGCACGCCGCGCACTGTCCTCCTGACGAGTGCACCACCTCCTTCCCCTTCGAAGACGACATCGCCTCCTGCTCCTGCTTCCGGAACCTTCCAGAAACCAACCCAGAAACGAAAGAGAGACTACTAGGACTCGGGTTCACCACCGCGGAACAAAACGAAAGAGAAACGGAACGAAGCGAGCAAGCGAATTAAGCAGAGCTTCGATTCCTTCCTTACCAAGGCAAGGTTGATGACGAGCGAGGGAGGGAGAGAAATGGAGGCGAGGCGGATCTGCTCTGCGCGGAGGAGGTGTTCTCTTCTCTTCTGCCGGACGGCGAGGCGGCCGCAGTTCGACAGCTTATATAGAGGTGGAGTGGGGCCCTCGGCTCTGCTGCGGTTTGTTGGGAAAGCGAAGCAAGCACGGCATCCCGTTTCTCTTTTTACAGCACGAGGATTTTATGGCACCCTGGTAACATTCTTCGTGCGGAATTTTCACTTGCTCCAAAAGTAATAGAGCGCTTGTGTTGCAATGTGCAGGTGGCCAGTTCAGGTTATAATTCAAAATCCGGGCCATACATTTGGATGTTCGATCTTTTTGGTCATATACTACGTTAAAAAATACTTGAAAAATAGGAACATGTCTTTATTTGCAAAAAAATATGTGGAGAACATGTCTTTATTTACTTTGTTTCTTTGATTTGTATAACTCGAAGCACATGTGTTTTTTTTTCTTTTTTATTTCTACAAGTGATAACGGCTAGAGGCAGTTTTTGAGAAATGAAATACACAAATTTGCCCATCTTCCCCGCATTCGCCCGCTCCCCTCATCGACTTTTGGTGCTAGAACAAAACGGAATAAAAAAAAGCAGCAGTGAATGCAATGTAACGGAACGTGGAAAAAGAATAGCACCCCTCTTCTTGTCGCTACTCACATTTCACCATCCTTCTCAGTTCTCACGGTCATTTCCCCCCAGAGTAGAAAGAAAAAGGTTTGTTGCGAAAAGATCAAGCTGGAACTGTCCAGCCAGTCAAAAAGAACCTACTGCCCTCTGTTCTGTACCCTCAAAGAAGAAATATCCTCTGCTACCATCCCAAAAGAAGGGCGTGTTCGGCGTTTCAGAGTCTAAAATTTAGAGGGTTTAAACATAAAGAATCTTGTCTTAAATAAAGTTTAATTACAAAACTAACTGCAGAACCCCCCCTCTAAATCGCGAGACGAATTTAACGAGGGTAGTTAAGCCGTGATTAGACGATATTTACTGTAGCATCACTGTAGCAAAACATAGATTAATTAGGCTCATTAGATTCGTCTCGTAAAGATGTACCCATCTGTAAAAAGATTTTGTCATTAGACTTTATTTAATACTCCTAAATAATAAGATTCTCTTTAGAGTTAAATTTTAGAGGGGTCTAAACGGTGAAACGAACGCACCCGAAATAATGCCAAAATTATAGAAAAGATTCTCTGCTACGAAACTGAATCAGAAAAGCTGGGAGGATGATCCGATTCCTCTCCTTCATCTCCAGCAGCAGAAATGCCAAAATGCAAAGCATACAAGTTGCACCCACTAAAATGGTTGATCAATTGAGGTATTAACCTTTGCATTTCATTTCCATAAGCAAAGCACCCCTATGAGATCATTCTTATCTCTGCAGTACTCAACACTGGTATGGGCAATAATATACAAGAGTATGTAATACATTGGTGCATTTTTAAAGTATAAAGAATAACAATAATTCTTCATGGTAAATATTTCTCTGAGTATATGCGCAACAACCCAAGATGACGTCGCGCACGAGGTAGGCTGCGGGGGATGAAGGGTGTTACTGTACCGTACAGTAACACCTACACAGCAGAGGAGCCGCGCCCTCATCTTGTCGCTTCACATTTCACCATCCTTCTCACAGGCTCCAATCTTTTTTCCCCCTAGAAAGAAAAAGGTTTGTTGCGAAAAGATCAAGCTGGAACTGTCCAGCCAGTCAAAAAGAACCTACTGCCCTCTGTTCTGTACCCTCAAAGAAGGAATATCCTCTGCTACCATCCCAAAAGAAATAATGGGGGTGTTCGTTTCCACCCCTCTAAATTTTAGAACTCTAAAATGAAAGAGAATCTTGTCATTTAGGAGCATTAAATAAAATTTAAAAACAAAACCTTTTTGACAGATGAATGCTCATTTCGAGACGAATCTAATGAGCTTAACTAATCTATGTTTTGCTACAGTGACTATCATCTAATCACGGCTTAATTACCCTCATTAGATTCGTCTCGCGAATTAAACTCGGGGTTCTACAGTTAATTTTGTAATTAAACTTTATTTAATACTTCTAAATAACAAGATTCTCTTTGATGTGACTCCTCTAAAATGATAGAAAAGATGCTCTGGTAGTACAAAACTGAATCAGAAAAGTTGCGACGTTGATCCTATTCCTCCTCCTGATCCTGATCTCCGGCAGCACAAATGTAACTGATGAATGCCAAAATGCAAAGCATACACGTTGCAGCCAGTAAAATGGTTGATCAATCGAAGTATATAACCATGCGTCTCAATTCCATAAGCAAAAGCATCCCAGTGAGATCATCTCATCTCGGCAGTACTCACCGCTGATATGGGCAAGATATACAAGAATACTATGTGATATATCGGTGCAAATCTTGTTGAAGTACAAACCATAATAGCAATTCTTCATGGTAAATATTTCTCTAAGTATATGGGCACCAGCCCTAAGGTGACGTGGACAACTTACCAATTGCCCGATTTTTATTTGATGGCTCACATAAAGTGATTTGATTCAAAATACCTAAAGCTAACATATTTGTACTTGAAATGGTCATTTTACATATAAATTAGATGTATACAACTGTCGTTACTAGTTCAACAATCAATTCATTGATTTGACTTGTGGATTTAACCTTAATTTGAAAATCGAATTGGAGGGGGCACATGCACCTATGTGCATAAAAGCCACTTTCTAATTCTTCATATCATTGTAAAAAAATAGCATAAAACTACCCACTCTTCAATTCCCAGTAATATTTTTCAAGTTTGTTATTAGCACGTCTCCCTTCTGATGCTTATTCCACTTTCCGTTCAGGTTTGAGGTGTGTAATTCTATGTAGCTACTTTCTAACAAGGTTGATACAACCTGAGAGTGAGCCTTGCGAGGGAACAGAAGTTATAAGAATCAAGGAGCTCAAGCTGATTCCAATGCAAATGCAAGAGAGCTAGTATGTCTAGGAGCATAAGAATGTTTTAAGTGAAAAAAAAGAAGTGAAACAGAGGTCATGAATCAAGAATCGTGAAAGATCACCGATCACCACCCTTCATCTGCCCTGGTGAGGGATGGATCCGCCATCCCAGATGCCTCTCCAAATTGACACCGATAACAGCCTAGAATGAGAGCGCGTATCCGCAGCCAAAGAAGATATATATGATTAGTGAGTCCCATTCAGTCCACTGTATTTTGAATGAAATTTCCTCATACAAAAAACATTTTCCCGTAAATACATTTGAAATGTGAAGCAATTTATACACCAGTTTGAGTGAGCCAAACACAAATGCAGCGCCTCCTGAGAAATATCTACATTTAAAATGACCGAGAGGAGTTCTGATCTGATTTCCGTTGCACGCCCATGCCCGTCCAGACTTTTTAACCGCAACATCGGGTGACTTTTTAACCGCAACATCGGGTGCTGTGATAGCGTGATTCCTCTTCTCATGTTGCCACGCCCACGGACCCCAACTCCTCTCGTGCACGCTCTCCACTAGACCTCAACCAACTCCTCTGTCCAGATTGATCACCGCCTCCATTCGTCGTCGTCCTCTCTCTGTCTCCGTTCCGTTCCCTCTCCGTACGTCCGTCGTGCCCGTGGTACGCAACCAACCAACCCCTGCTTTGCTGATATTTGCTCGTCCGCATGCACGTGCTGCTTGTTTCGTCTCCATGCTCTCTCTGCTGGTTGGTTCCGAACGATCGATTCTCCGAAGCGATGTCGTCGGCGCTGGGCTCAGCCGGCCACGTCGCGCGCGGCCGACTTCCCTTCCCACGACGATGGGGACTGGTTTTGAGCTGCTGGCCGAGCTCTCGCCGGAGCAGCGCACGTCAAGTCGCTCGTCTACCAGCACCTCGGCGGCGAGGCGGGTGGCGGAGGCGACGATGGCCGTGTCGTTGCGGTTCGCTAGGGACTCCCGGACAAGGTTTGCAAAACCGGTGCAAACCGGACCGGTTTTCGGAAAAACCGGAAAAACCGGTCTGGCCCGGTTAGCAAAACCGTCCGGTTTTGCGATAAAACCGACACAGTGTTTTGGAGAAAAACGGTAAACCGTCCGGTTTTTCCGGTTTACCGGACCGGTTTTTTCGGTAGCAGTTTTTCCCTTTTTTTCGAAAATGCAAACCTTGCTCCCGGATGGCAATGGGTACTCAATATCCGTTATCCGATGGATAAATACCCTATTTAGAGGCGGGTATGGGACATATTTCTACCCATGGATATGAAAATGGGTAAAGAGTTGTACCCATCGGGTATGACGGCTATGGGTATGGACATGCATAACCCATATCCGTTCTACCCGCAAACCCGAATATATAGTTTGGCATGAATCAATTGAAATGTGACTTCATTTATATATGCTTGTGCTAGCTGAAAACTTGTTGTAATGATGTTTCATTGATGAGGTATTGACTATCTATTACTCCTACATAGGTATCTTTTTCAAAAGAACTAAACTATCTAGCATCCAGTTGTGCCATGTGGTTTGAATTTTGACAGGTATGGGATACCTGGGGGTACCCATTACCCGTGCGGGTGTGGGTATAGGAGTGATTTCCTACTCGAGGGCGGGTGTGGGTATGGGGACGGGTAAAAGTTTCTCCTGTCAGGTGTGGATATAGGATATAAAAACCCGTGGGTAATCTACCCGCTACCATCCCTAGTAGGGAGCAGGATGACGTGATCCGGGCAAGGATGCTGGCGCAGGGCCGCGCCGTCGTCGGGACGTGGCAGAAGCAGCCCAACCAGCAGATGGTGGAGGCCCAGTAGGCGGGCGGAACCGCGAGGGAGCAGGCCGTGTATAACTAACGGGGTAATGCAGGGGAATTCCCCCTCCCCATATCTATTCATACTTGCAGCTCAAGAAAAAAAAAATCTATTCATACTTTCCCCCATAACATTAACATGTAACAATTAGATTCAATTCCAGGGGAGGGGCTAAAAGTCTTTTGTAAAATTTGTGCCACTCCGCATGAGAAGGAACATAAAAGAGGTTACGGGCAGGGGTAACACAATAATTTACTACTACAAAACAGTATCAGTGAGGCAATAATTTATCAGCTCTTCTTTCGTCTGCTACTTGTAATCTGATCCCATAGTATATTCAGATACGAGTTTGGAAAATAAGGAAGATCTGTCCTCCATCAGCTTAGCTGGAGTATCCTGCTCTGCAATTTCACCTGTTTCAATACGTAAACAGAATTAAAGTGGAAGGAGCAACAAAAACCGACATTTTTTATTGGCTCACAAGTCTGAGTATAACTAACCGTTGTCCAGAAGCAAGACTTTGTCACAGCCAAGAACTGATGTAATACGATGTGCTATTGTAATAACTGTGCATTTTTTTTTTTTGAACCGAAACTACAGCAAGGGAGGCCCCTACTGTGTGATTTTTATTAAAAGGGTAGACAAAACTGTACAGCAAAGAGCAAAAAGGAAGGAAAACTACAACTTTACAAACTACAAAGTGTGGGTAAGCCAAGTAATGAACTCATTAAGCTCAGATTCCTTGAAGCGATGGCCTTGGAGCCTACAGTCATCATTGAATTTTCTCTTCCAGTTCTGAAATGAGGGTGTAATGTTCTCAAAGATTTTCCCATTTCTTTGTTTCCAGATGTTCCATGCTGCAATGATGGTGATTTCCATGAAGAAATGATCTTGGAAAGTCCTTTGTGCCTCAACAATCATGTTGAAAAAAGAGAGATGTAAATTCCAGTGGATATTGATCTCCTCCCAACACTTTTTGCTGAATGGACAGGTGAAAAAGAGGTGCATTGCCGTTTCCTCTACACAGTCTTGGCAAAGAACACAACCATAGTTATTACCTTCCACTTTATGCTTTTTCCTCCTGAGAATGTTCCTTGTATTTAGTCTATCCATAATGAGGAGCCAGGAGAAAACTTTCAATTTGTTACTGCACTTTGATTTCCAAATCCATGTAAAGGGAGCAGGAGGGTGGAAGTTTCTGAATGGGTAATTGTAGTATTGTTTAGATGAGTATTTTTGCGAACCCCAGATGTATGACCATTTATCATTGGTGCCAGGCTGTATTTGGATGCTTTGTATGATTTGCTGTAATTCCAGGAGCTCATTTTGTGCTTCATTGGATAGAGGAAGGTGGAAATGTGTGGTGATGTCAGTGTGCGCCAGAAAACCCTGTACTGAGATTGTTTGATTCTTTGCAAAAGAGAATAGCCTGGGGAATTTGGCTTCCAAGTGGAGGTCATTCCAGACATCCAGCCAAAATAAGCAAGTTGTGCCATCTCCAATTTTACATGCTGCAATGCTTCTGAACTTATCACTTAGTCTCAGTATATCCTTCCACCAAAAAGATCCCTTTTCTGTGGATGCATGTGGGATTTTGCCATCTGTATAATATGTGTTCCAGATTAAGTTCACCCATGGTATATCCCTTTTGTTGTAGAATTTGTCCAGATGCTTCATGAGTAAAGCTTCATTTAGTCTTCTGAGATCAGCAAGTCCCAATCCTCCTTTCATTTTGGGTCTGGTGCATTTCCTGAATGCAACTAACGGTTTTGCCTTTGCATTGACATCTGAGCCTCTCCATACACAATTCTTTCTTGATGTGTCAAATGAGTCAGTGACTGCTACTGGCATTAGCATTGTGCACATGGCATATATGACAAGGGATGTGATTCCAGTATTTGCCATTTCAATTCTTCCAGCGTGGTTCAGCATTGATGAGATAGCTGTCAGTCTTTTTTCAGCTTTGTTCATTATTGGAGCATAGTGGTCGACTCTTGGTTTTGTTGTACCCATTGGAAGGCCAAGGTAGGTAAATGGCATAGATCCAAGTTGACAGCCAAATACACCCGTAAGCAAGGGTACTTCCTCTTCTGGAACATTCAAAGGCACCAGACATGATTTGTCATAATTCACTTTGAGGCCTGTGGATTGTGAGAAGGATTGTAGAAGTGCTTTTAAACAGAACAATTCCCTTTGCGATGCTTTCATGATAATGATTGTGTCATCTGCGTACTGAATAATCGGAAAATCAGGACCAGCTCTAGCAGGGATTGGCAAGGTCAGCAGTTCTTGTTGATGTGCTTTATTGACTATACATTGTAGTAATTCTGCAGCTAGCACAAACAACAAAGGAGATAGTGGGTCTCCCTGTCGAACGCCCCGTTTGCAATGAAATGGTTTTCCTGGAACCCCGTTCAGAAGTATGGATGCGGAGCCTGATGCAAGTATCCTAGAAATCCAGTTGAGCCAAGTGTCATCAAATCCTAGCTGTTGTTGCATCTTGATTATAGTAGAGTGCTCAATAGTGTCAAAGGCCTTCGCAAAATCGAGTTTGAGTATTACAATTGCTCTCTTGGATTGCTGGCATTGGTGAATGTATTCAAAAGCCCAGGCAAGGCAGTCTTGGATGGCTCTGCTCTTTATGAAACCATATTGATTTTGGTGCAAGATAGGGATGACAACTTTCTGCAGCCTATCTGCCATTAACTTTGTGAGCAGCTTGAGTACTGAATTCAATAAGGATATTGGTCGGTAATCATTGCATGAAGTGGGGTTATTTGTTTTTGGAATCAGTGTGATAAAGGAGCTGTTGATCGACTGTAGGTCCAACGTACCATTGAAGAAGTCATCACATAGTTGATAAAAATCAAATCTTATGATCGGCCAGCACCTTTTGATGAACATCCCATTGAACCCATCTGGCCCTGGGGCTTTGTCAATTGGCAGTTGCTTGACAACATTATCAATTTCCTCATGACTGAAAGGAAGTGACAGGTGATGCAGATTGTCATGTGTTTGGACCAGATTTTCTAGATCAAATAAAATTTCAGGGGAGGTGGATGTTCCCATTCTTTCTTTATAGACTTCCAGGAGGGCTGCTGCCTTTTCTTGGTGATCCTGTAAAATTCTTCCATCTGCAGCCTCCAAAGAGGTTATTGTGTTAATTCTGTATCTTTCTGTGGCTGCAGCATGAAAGAATTTTGTGGGTTGGTCACCCAGCTTGGTCCATCTAACTGTGTACCTCTTTTTCCAATATTCATTCTTGAATTTGAGCAGCTTTAGTATATGAGTTTTGAGGATCTCCCTGAAGTTATGCTCCTGTATGAAAAGAGGTCTTAATTCCTCTAGCTTGTCCAGAACTGCTAACACCTCATCACAAGATTTGATCAGCTTGCTAAGATTTGCTGTGGCTTTACTCCATTGTTTCAAAGCTTTCCTGAGAAGTTTCAGTTTGGCCGAAATTCTAGTTGCACTGTTTGATGCATTGACATCTATATTCCATATTGTTTGTACTACATCATAAAATCCCGGCATGTCGACCCAATAATTTTCAAACCTGAAGATTTGTGCTTTTGGTATAGCAGTACCTATCTGCACTTTGCATGGAACATGGTCAGAGGTTGGTCTTGCTAGAGGCAGCCAAAGAGTATTTGGAAATTTTGATGTCCAACTTGGGGTTGTGAAGCACCAGTCAATTTGTTCTAGCAGGGGCTCATTCTGCATATTGCTCCATGTATACTTTCGTCCTTTAAGAGGAATTTCTAGGAGGCCCAGATTACTTATGATTTCGTTGAAGATGAGGACATCATTTAAATTTCCACCAGGCTTGTTTCTATCCTCCAGAGATCTGTAGAAGTTGAAATCCCCCAAGAACATCCAATTTTCATCATTATCCACTTCCAAATTATTCAGCCAATGAATGAAGTTCTGCCTTTCCTCTCCTTGACAAGGTCCATATACTGTGGTTAGTTTCCATTTACTATTGTCATGTCTAGCAGTGAATTGTACTGTGATAGCATGCCTGGTATTGTGAATGACATCGCCAGTAAAGATTGAGCTGTTCCATCCCATTAAGATTCCTCCTGAATTTCCTACTGATGGCGAGAAAGCATATTTGTCATAGCGTTTTGGTGCAAATTTTCTGATGCTAGAGTGTTCAAAGAAATCTTTCTTTGTTTCCTGCAAACAATAGATGGCGCATGCACATTCATCTAGTTTTTCCCTAACAGCATTGCATTTTCCTTCTGAATTGAGCCCCCTGATGTTCCAGTTAAGAATGCACCAGTCTCTTGTTCTTGTACTTGATGTTGTATTAGTGTTGCTATCCATCATAAACAATCTTGGTGAAATGATCGTGCGAGTTGTCACAGACAATCACTATAAACGCCCTCAGGAACGAAACCACATCAACGATTTCAGAAAGATTAAGCAGTGAGCAACACCAGAAATAATAGATAACCATGGTTCCATAGATAGCAGATAAACAAAGCCAGATGTCCAGAACATGAATAGTTACCAGCAAAAGTCTAGAGAAGTTAAACCCATGAAAATAGAGCAAGGTTCCCGTAGGATTACAGGACCTTAAGACAGGGCATACCCTGCCTATACTAGATAGCAAATGACGATTATTCATTGATAACATCTTCAGGAGCTCCGGAGCTGCTACTGGCACCTCTTGCATTCTTCTTGGCAGCCATGAGCAGCTCTGCTGTAACTTCCGAAGGAGACAGCTTGCATTTTCCAGTAGCAATGTTCTGGATCACAGTGATAGGAATCTCTGGAAATGACTCCGTGGCGTTGACAAGGTCAGAGAGGCCTGGGAACTCAACAGCAGGATCTTCATTAATTTCTGTGACAGCAATTGATCTCTTCTTCTTGGCCCCAGAAAGACAGGACCTGGTTGACTTCTTCTGCAGGGAGTTAGGAACAACGTTAACTTTGTGCCCTTTAGACCTCAGTGAGATCCTATTGCTCCTTCTCGGATTGGAAGAGGGGTCATGCAGAGCATCATCTTCAGAAGTGTTAATGGCAAGCTTCCTCTTCCTTGCCTCGTTCAAGCCACCTGTGTTTTCAGCATTTTGTGAAGCCTCCATTGTGTCTTCAGCAAGAGCATCAGGGATAATGTTGTTCAGAGCTGTGGTTGTATTGTTGGATGCAGATGTGGTTCCTAGAAAGTGCACATGATATCCATGTTTCCCTCTCTTTCTGGTATAGTACTTCCTGACTGGTGGTTTGGCAGTGAAGGTGAAATGCTTTCCAGACGATGGAGGAGCAGCTGGGAGTGCTAATACCACATTGCCTTCTTCTGGTGGGATCATTTCAAGTCTCACATTGGAATTCTGATATCCTGCATAATTGTCTGCAAACAGATTACCAGAGATTGTGATTCTGAATGGATTATTAGGCTGGATGAGATTTATTCTGGTGAAACTGTTGATGATGTTCCTTAGACTGGCTGCTGCTATCTGAACAAGAACTTCATTGTTGTTCAACTGATGGGGCTGAATCTGCTCAGCTAGGAGAGCTGCTTGATGAAGGTTTTGCTGAATGCCAATCTGCAGAACTTCTCTGTTCTCAGGGATTGGTGCTTCAATATCTAGGCTTCTTGCTTCACCAGGTGCAGGCACAAAAACATGGTGTGCAGCAGGTTGATTGACTGAACTAGCATTGGAAATTTCATCTTGATCCATGTTGTGCTGATCATGATTGCCACCTTGGTTGTTGTTCTGGGCAATGAGATTATCAGCTGCATTCACCACAAACTCAGGAACTCCAGGCAGTATAGGTCCTTCAAAAGGATGAGGATTCCCATTGTGAGGTGGGGGATCCTCTCCATCAGCTGGGGCTTGATCAGCCATCTGTGAATTCAGGATATACACAGGAACTGTCCATGATCTGCCCTCACCGTCCAGATCTCTACCATGCTTGATTTCAAGGCTTCTAGGCACCTCTAAGGGATCATCAATCATGACAGCCACTAGGATACGTGCAAGGTTTGTATCATTCGAGTTCCACTTCAAAAGCTGACCAAAAGAGGAGCAGACCTGATCTATGAATTTCAGTTTCTTCAAATCTAGCGGGTATCCCAGCAACAAAACCCAGCATATTCTAGTGAAAGGAGACCTTCTGTAGTTCATGGGTGCCGCATCATGCTTAACAAAGGTGACAGGCAGATTACCAACCCAATGAGGACTAGTTACCACTAGAGTGTCACGTTCACAAGCACTACCCAACTGAAAAATCCCAATGCCATGTGGATGCGGTTGAAAGAAAAGCACATGTTTCCTAGCCTGTATCTCAATGAAGTTTCTGATTTGCTGCAAGAACTGCATGGTTTGAGCAGGAGTGAGATTTTGTACCTCATCGCAGGTTGCGATGGCATGATCCTCATGAGTCTTCTCGATGTCGCCTGAAACAATCACCGTGCGCCGAGCACGACGATGAGGGCCACCATCTTCATTCTCGACCAAGGTAGGGAAGTATCTGGTGGGATCGATGGGAAAGTTCGCCATCGATTGCTGCTGGACGAGATCGTTGATGAGCAGAACAATGGGCGGGTTGAGGCTACGACATGGAGGGAGAGGTGAAGAGATTCTGGTGTCTTTGAGCGAGCAAGGTGAAGAGGTAGCCTTTTCTGCGGAATTCCAAGAGCCACCCGGCGGAGGGGTTGATTTGCAAGATTGATCATTCAATGGGCTTGATGTGGCGTCTTCATTGCAATGCTCGAGGCCCAGTGGAGAGGCGGGCAATTGAACAGTTCTGGGCTTTGGAGCCCAAATTAAATTCTGCTTCATCTTTTTCTTAAAGCACTGCTTTACCCGATGCCCGTAATCAAAGCAAAAACGGCATCTAACTTCACTTAAACACTCTCTGGCAGGGTGGCCCCATGCTAAGCAATTACCACAGATCGTTGGAGAGGGAACAGTATTGGGCATTGTGTCCACCTTTGCATTAAGCGTCACTGTAGCCGAAGCACGCTGCATGGCTCCTGCATGGCCAACAGCGGATTGAATGCACAAGTCCCTTTTGAGAGAACCAAAAACTCTGTCCACACCAATATCTTCTGAATTTGAATTTCGATTTGCAGCATGCGAAGAAGATATAGCACCAATCACATGATTTTCCTTCCAAACCTCTTCAAAGTGAGGAGCAGATGATGAACTACCAAAGAGAACAGGAGAGATTCTTGTACCAAATACCCTTTTCTGAAATACAGAAGTTGGACAGTAAAAATCCCCAATCTTAACAATATTTGCGAGTTCATCTGGAACTGATTTCCTTGGAGGAGAATCCTCGACCAGTTTGCTCTTGAAGGAGACACGTTTGGGAGTCATGGATTTTTTCCTCAATCTCTTCCGAGTAACCATGGTCCAACTTTTCTCCTCTTCCTCTTCCCACTTTCTGCGTTCTCTTTCCCATTTATCACCACCCTCTCTCCAGAGATGGAAATAGACATCAAAATGTTTTGTGATGATACGTTTCAAATCACAAACAGCAAGACCAACAGCCTTGGAAGCAACAGAGAACCGAAAATGCCTATCCTTGAGATAGGTGACATGAAAACCAGCAGGAGTACCTCCAAGGCAAGAATGCAAAGCTAGACTCACAGAATCTTCCGTGAGACGAAAAGTGAAACGCCGGAAAATCGCAAGGAGGAAGAAAGAGCCATGAGGAGAAGAGGAGGGGTGATGCACGGATGACCTGAGCTTGCCGGCGATTTCCTTCTGAAAATTGCGCCCAATCGAGAAATCCCAGTTCCTCACCAGTTCCGCCAGCTGCTTGTCTTGCTGAAGTTCGATGAGAAAACCTGGCGCAGAATCTTCCTGGCAAGCCATCGCGGGGCTACGGAGCTCAGGCGAGGGCCAGGCAGTCGTCGGCGAGGATGCTAGGTGGGGAGGGGAAGGTGCGCGAGAGGAGCGGCGCGAGAGGAGAGCGGAGCGAGAGAACGAGCCATTGCTCTACTCTGGATTCTAGGAGAACACACTCGATCGCGATCTCCATTCCAATCATCAAAGGAGAAAGAAGCGAAGAAAATAGAAGCTGTGCATGTGACACGGCAACAACAAGTATATATAATAAGGATGCAGGTCAAATGGTCAAGCTCACCTGTGGAACTCTCGCAGCCGGAGGAGGGAAACAACAAACAGCTAGCTGCAAGAACAGCGCCCGCGGCGAAGGAGAGGCGACGGAGCTAATAACTGTGCATTCAGGAAACTGATTTTTTAATGTGTTTTGAATCAAATTATCTGTTACGGGATCCACGGAAGAAGTAGCTTCATCCAAAACCAAGACCTTTCTCCTTCTAAGAACCACCCTTCCCAAACAGACAAGCTGACGTTGACCTGCACTCCAGTTTTTGCCATCTTGCATCACTCCATTAAAAAAAAAACAGTTATGGCTGAGATAGAGCAGTGTTTTGGGACCTTCTGGCGGATATCATACCTATCGAGTCAAGCTTAAGCTCATTCTTTCTAACTTCATCCGCAAGATGACAGGAATTCAGTGCCTAACATAAATACAATATTTTAGCCAGCAAAACCAAAAATGAGTGCTGTAAGGGAAAAGAAACATGTCGGTGCACGAATGAAGCAATGAGATAAATTTAATAATTAAAGATATGTAAGTACCTCCCAAATTTGTTCATCACTATACTCCCCCAGAGGGTCAATATTGCTTCGCAGGGTCCCCTCGAACATAACAGGATCTTGTGGAATGATGCTCAATCTTGTCCGAAGGTCATGCAGTCCAATAGTGCAGATGTCAATGCCATCTATGAACACTTGTCCAGACCATGGGTCCACAATGCGGAATAATGCCTGAATCAAGGTTGATTTGCCACCACCTGTCCTTCCGACAATACCTGTCTTCTTCCCCCCTGGTAAGATGCAGGTCAGGCCTTTCAAAACAAAAGGCAACTGTGGTGAATACCGTACCTGCATCGCATAAAAGCACTTGAGAAAAAAAGGACAATCCACTAGTAGAATGGTCTGTATCAGGTGATATTTGTTTTCCACCTTAAGCATATATTACTAATAAGGTCAGAAACATTCTTTAAATAGTAGAAACAACATAAAAAGCGCATGTAATATCAGTATAATATCGAACAATAAAACATTTTTATAGTGTTACTATTCTGAAAACTATCTCATAAAGATTCTTTTTTAAAGAAAGATGAAACAAGAGGGCTGCATTCCTTGTGGTAGAAAAGAGCACAGTATAGCCTAGGATTCACATCACGCTAATAAGTATATGAAAAGAAGAATAAAAAACAAAGTCAACAATTTAAAGAAACAAGTTTTAGTGGCCTTGTACTTGAAGCATGCGGAATCGATTTGATCATAAAGTAGTGGAATTTTCAAAAATATTGATGCAAGTACGGCAACAATTATACATAATGCATAAAGTTGAGGAGACAAACATGCAGGTTACGGAGCTCAATTTCGCCCTTTATTGGCCATTGGCAATCTGGTCTACTTTCAGATAGTGTAAGCGGTGGTTCGGAAGGAATATTTGTATACTGCAAGATTCTTTCTACGGATATCATTTTATTTTCCAAACTGCAGAGAACGGCAATTGCCCACCCTTGTAGCATATTGAGAGACTTAGTCCATACGTGACCGCAAGACCAGCAGTCTCTGTACAAAATATTATCAGGATGTTAGAAGTCATTAAGAACAGTTTTGATCTAGCTAGAAAAGGACTGATTTACTTACTTGGGTTGATTAGAGCTGTTGGCGAGGAGACCAGAAGCATCAACGTGAAGGAAAAGATTGAGGATGAAAGAATATCCAAGCGAAAGCACAACCATTCCATTGCAGCTGCATTATATAAACTTGGACGAGATAAATTATCTACCAAATGTCCAATAGAACTGATAAATTGCCTTTCCTTTTGAAAACATCTAATGATATCTGAGCCAGCTATTGATTCCGTAAAATGTTGCATTATAGGAGCTCTGCAAACTCCAATCAACCTTTGCAACTCTCTAGCAGCATCTATATAGTATTGCTAAAATGGAAAAGAAAAGGTCAATAGCTGGAAAAACTATAATATATTGTGAGGTAAAACTAATGAACATCATATATAAGGTAGAAAATACGTTGACTAATAAAACTCTTACTAGTCTATCCAACACACACATATATACTATGCCAACTGAGTTCAAAATTTTATAACGATGCCTTTAGATTATTCTCCTTAACTCATGCAAGTCCTCCAGGAAAGAGGTAAAAAAAAAGTCCTCCAGGAAAAAAAAACTCGTAATTACAATCAACAAGAATTTGGCATAATTAATTTAGAAAATAAATTAACATAAAACTAACCTGATACCATAGAGAAGCAGCAATAATGGGGATAAAAATTACAAATACAGGCCATGCAATCCGTGACATCAGAACAATTGTGCCTAGAATCTCAATGGCAGGAAATAGAAGATATCCCATCAGGTCGAAAATTCTAGTATCCACTGTGCTTTGGTCAGTTGAAGCCTATACAGTTTAATTCAACTTTCAGCATTAAAACTAACAATAAGGGAGCAAAACATATTAATTCCAAGGAATACACAAATACGATATGCAGTGGGAAACAATACACCGAATGCCATAATGCTTACTCTATTAAAGATACGCCCGCTAGGAGTGGAGTCAAAGAAAGACATTGGAGCTCGGAATACGCAGTCATGCATCCTTTCAAATAGAATAGTGGCAGTCTTACATCCAGCCATGACAAGAAGATGTGACCGTACGAAGATGCACAATGAGCTAATAAGTGCTAATGCCACATATACATTTATCATCAGCAAGCAACTGACTCGTGAATTCGCGTTTTTAGATATTGGAGCAGCCCATGCCATCCAGAAATTGCTTCCAATTTGAAGAACTTGGAAAACGATCTGAGCTAGCAAAATAAGTGGCACAAGTGCTCCAGCATATGCCATCGTAATATATTTCCAGTATACAATAAATCCAACCCGGCCTTTCTCCCTCTCTTCTTCTACTACCAGCTGACCATTATCAATAATTTCTTCTTCATTGTTATCATCCTGTTTATCCTCTGTTATGACTAGGTTGTTTCCATCGCGACCAGGATGGTATGTACTATCAAAAGTTCCACTAGGGCGCTCCAGCATGTTAATGGTTGATAAAGCATCTTTATGGGATACAACTAATTCCATAAGCTCTTCACCAGATCTAAGAATTTCTTTGTAGTTCCCTGACTGTGTTATTTTTCCATCCCTCAGAACCTGAAAGAGGAGAGAAATTTTGCTTTTAGTAATAATATGAGGGAATTGTAACGGTGGAAAGTTGTGTACAGCAAAACAACAAAAGGCTGGACAATGCCAACTTACCAGGATAAGATCAGCTGAAGGCAGAAAATCGACATGATGGGTAACATATAGAACAGTTTTCGAAGCTAAAAATTCTAGCAAGCACTCCTGCAAATTGAAAATTATATAGAGCCTGTAAGTTTCAAAGAACAGCAGCAAATAATGTTTTGAACTCCGCATTAAATCAAGTTCAAGTACAGATTAGATTTCAGAATCCATAGCTAACAACATGCCAATCAAACTGATAAGTTGTTCAGTGTAAATGGGTCTGGTAAAGGACATTGTAATTTTTCCCAGAGCCTGTAAGTTTCAAAGAACAGCAGCAAATAATGTTTTGAACTCCAAATTAAATCAAGTTCAAGTACAGATTAGATTTCAAAATTCATAGCTAACAACATGCCAATCAAACTGATAAGTTTTTCAGTGTAAATGGGTCTGTTAAAGGACATTGTAATTTTTCCCAGACCTCTTAACAACCATTTTTTTGTGCCTCAGATGTGTGCCAAGATTAATAATGGAAGAGATGATGGCACCGCAGTGGACAAGCAAATATGGCAATAGCTCAATTGGAATTAGAATGCTTTCTTCAAGCATCAATCTATATATATTTTATTATTAGGAGCTGAGACAAAGCTAGTCTATTTCTTACATATTTAACACGTATTAATAACTAATATAAAATAAAATAATCTGTTCTTTATTTCCAGATTTGAGTGAACTCTGCCAAGAACAACAAAATGATTTTAAAACAATAAATTCTGATTGGACCAGAAAAATAAATAAACGTGACAATTTTGAAATTTAGATCTAGAAAACTGTGTATAGAATCAGGAATAGTTATGAATATGACTTGTATTGAATAATAGCCACCTTAGGGGCAATATATATGGTTTACATGACTCAACACTAAACACTAACAAAAAAATCACATCCAAAATCTGATAATGAAGATGTCATCGAAGCCTTCAACTCTTGAACAATGTGACATGTCGATATAGAATGGTCTCCTCCACAAGAGAATTTTCTTTTGGAGACTTTAGAACCAACAAATAATATGATATCAAGTCAAGCCGGATGTAGGATATAAGATAAAACACTACTAAAACTCGCAAAATAACCGAGGAGATAGATAAAACACTACCACAAATCTTTAGTAAAAAAGAGATAATTAAAACCCTACTATAAATCGCAAGTATTGAATGTCATAACAAAGCTATGAATTTTACTAGCAAAATGTATTTTAGGACATACCTTGAATAAGTGTAGCCCAGTACGAGCATCAACTGCGCTAAATGGATCATCAAATAGAAATATATCAGCATCTTGATACAAGGCACGGGCTATTTGTATCCTCTGTTTCTGTCCTCCACTTAAGTTGATTCCTCTCTCTCCTATAATTGTTTGGTCACCCAGAGGTAATGTATCCAAATCTTTTTTAAAAGAGCACGCTTCAAGGACCTTTTCGTATCTTTCTCTATTCATTTCTGTACCAAAAAGTACGTTTTCCTCAACTGTTCCACTTTGAATCCATGGCGACTGGCTTACAAAAGCAATTCTACCACAAGTTTGAACCTCTCCAGATAGCTTTGGTATCTCACCAAGGATACAAGACAGTAAGCTTGATTTACCAGACCCGACAGTTCCACAAATAGCAACCCTCATTCCTTGTCGTACAGAAAAATTCAGGTATGGGAGAGTAGACATCTGAGAAGATTTATCCCAAGAGAAGCAACCATTTTTTTTTGATGAAATGGAGAAGCAACCATTCCTCACCTCAACGGACTTATCGGTGCTACCATTTGGAAGCTTAGTTTTTTTGAACGTTCACCGGGGGGAGAGCATCCCTACCTGAATATATTCAAAGTGTGGCAGACCACAGATCAAAAGCCTCGTTTTTTAGGGAAACGAGACAAAAACCCTACATCGCTCGGTTAATTAGGGAAAACCGGGCAAAAACCGTGATAACTACCTAGCTAAACTAGGTCTCAACCAAACAAGCCCCAGCACTAAGGGCGCAATTGTGGCCTATAACCACTAAGAAGAAAACACCAACCCTAACACAAGGGTGAGTTTGTGGCTTAACCACATAAACATCATTGTCCGAACATCAGGACAAAATGAGAAGCGCTCCAAGGCAATGCCTCCAGCGAGGTCGCGGCATCAAGAACGCCGCCATTGCCCGATCTAGCGAAAAGCCAAATCAAGGTTTTCACCCGGAGAATCTCGAGCTTGGCAATGCAAGGGCACCTCGGCAACGCTTCCAAGGAAGGAAATGGCGCTTCGGTCGTCATCATTGCAGAGGCTTTCACCCGGTGCCCTGCACAAGGAAGCTCGAAAGCTACCTAGCCAAGCCACATACAGGAGGTGGCCACCGCAGAACACAGCCAGGTTGGATTCGGCAGCTCGTGTGTCCCATGGTGACCACCGCGGACGAACAGCACAGCGTCACCGACGCCATGGGCTCCAACGCCTGCACCGACGCCACTACAGGCCGAAGCTGCAATGAGGCGTATGCCAGGCACCAGTCGAAGTAGCCACCGCCGCCACCAACGCCGGCGTGGCCAAGCTGCATCGGGACGGAGCCAGCAGCCCACACCCCTCCCAGTCGAAGACGCCATGGGAGGCACCACGCCGGGAGACACCAGATCCGGCCATGGACGCCCGGATCCAGCGGGCAAGGGCGCCATGGTAACTCGGGAGGCCGCCGCCGCTCGACGTCGTGCCGTCGCAGCCCGGGCAACTTCACGCGCGCCGTCGCCCGGAAGTCATGGCCCAAAGCTTGACGCGCCCTGCCGCCACGGTGTTAGGGGCAGCCACCCTCGCCGCCGCCTGATCCCGGCCATGGAGACCACAGATCCGGCCACGCCGACGCCGGTTTCGGCCGCGCCCTTCATCTGCTTGGACGCCGCACATCCCTTCACGCGTGCTGCCGCCGACGCCGGATCTGTCCGCAGACCCGCGCAGCCGTCGCGGCTGCCGGGCCTCTTCGCCGGCGACCTTCACACGCCCGGTCGGTGCGGCGCCTCAGCCACGCGCACGCCGCTTTCTTGTTGAGGACGTACTACCTCCGCCGACGCCGGATCTGGTCGCGCAGACCCCAGATCCGTCGCGAACGCCGACACCATCCACCCCCCACAAGCTTGGAGGGGAGCGCGCGCAGGGGGAAACGCCTCGCCGCCGCCGTCCCGGCTAGCCACTCGGGTTGTGCCGGCGGCGAGTTCTGGCGGCGGCGCGGCTGGGGAGGGGAGGAGTAGGCGGCGGCGGCTAGGGTTGCTGGTCGCCGCCTGAGTCGCCCCTGGGAGCGACGCGGGGGCCTCTCCGAAGATACCGATGTGGAGTGCAGGGTTTGGAAGCTTAGTTACAGCATCACTAGCTGATTCCTCAAGACATAGGAATGAGCAAATCCTGTCAAGTGACACTTTTGTTTGAATGATTGACGAGATTGTGTTGGGCAGATTGTAGATAGGGCCTTGCAACTGCCTAAATGTTGCCAGAGCAGATAATACTTTCCCTGCTTCTAATGGGATGCCTAAAAGTATGCAAGTTCCAAATGTTATCATAGCAACAAATGCAGGAGCACCAAAAAAGACAGATATAAGCATTGATGAGGTGTAGACGTATTTCTTTATCCAGTTCATCTCTACCTTCCTCAATTCTTTTACCTTAGACAAGAAAGCCAATTCCCAACCTTGAAGCTTGAGAATGCGCATGTTCTGCATTATTTGGGACATAGAGCTCATTCTAGCATCCTTGGCGTTCACAGTTTTCTCTTGGTAATTCCGCTGGATCCTCGCCAAAGGTATGTTAGCCAACATCATCAAAACAGTGGCAGCAAGGGCAGCAAATGCTGCCAAGCCAAGAGTAGAGTATAAGATAACCATTGCAAGACTAATCTGCACGGGGAGCAGCCAAAGTTCGTGCATACACCAATTGAAATTTCCTACGCGCTCAGCATCAAGGCTCACAACATTGATCAGCTCTCCACTTGAGCGACCAGCTTGCTTGGACCGACTAGAGAGGGCAAGACCCCTTTGGAAAATAATAGCAATAAGAGCTGAACGCACACGTATGCCTAGTTGTTGCGACCTGAAGAGCAAATGCCTAGATGAGATACCTTCCATGAGCTGTGAAACAACAAACGCGAACACCAAAAGGTACCCTTCTTTGGTAGATCGTGGGTTTTCATTCAGATAGTCAACAAAGTACTCGATCAGATATGGACCAACATATGAAGTAACAGTACGGAGTAGGGCATAAACTGTGCAGTTACAATGATTAGCTTCCATGTTGTGAGCACGAGACCTTTAGCTAGCTTAACAGTTGTAACATCAGTGTGCTGTCCCGTAGCAGACATCGAGACAATATGTGATTTCAACTCAGGGCTAATTCCACGGACACTGTCAATGTCATCCAAGAATGGCACATCATTAAGCTCTAGTGCTTTCCTCTTCCCAAGGTCAAGCAAAGGAGCCATCCATGAAAAGGTGATACTACTAAACAATCCAACATCTGTGAAAATTGATCTATGGTTTCTTGCCTCGTAAGATAAGCAAGAAGATTCACGATCCAAAAGCGGTTCCTTCATTATAATGAATAGCTCCTGAAAGCAAAACAATAAACTCAAAAAGGTAAAACTTATTTATTAATTCTACAAGCATAATACCAAATTCGTAGATCAGCTTAAGAAGAGTGTTGGTCTCAGAAAAAACAAAAGAAACTTAGGTAAAGTGTTGGTTTCAACAGGTCAGGTTTCCTCAAATCGCATAAGTTCACTATAACATAGAGAATGCTTTAAAGTTTCACATGCACGTTATAACTAGAGGCTTAGTGTTGAGCTTGTAGGTAGTTTAAAAATGTTTGTGGCGCGAATGTAGTAGTGAAGAAATTATATTTGTGAGAGAGTTGGGGTATTTGGGACATGGCGGATCAAGGATTCAGCAGCAGGGTATTCCCAACATTCTTTTTTGCAACAACAATATATCCATAAATTCGTGTTGAACCTCATCTAATAAATGTTGTGAATTTCCATCCAGTCTAGAAGAATAAAACAAATTATGAAGTATTTTCATTTTTTTTGCCATAGTTGGTAGATGTTCGCATATGTATAATGCATTGTTTAATTGCCTAGTTCGGTATCATGGCTGGTCTGCCCATGATTTGCGAGGGGCCTTGCTGCTCTCCTTGTAGCTTTATTACTCTTAATGAAATGGTACACACGACTCTCCTGCATATTCAGGAAAAAAATTCCACATGGAAAGCATACATATGGAGACCTCCAAAAAATCAAAATGAGATACCTCATCAGATGAAAAGTGGATGAAGCAAATCTAAGTGAACTAAAATAACATTTTAAGGGTGGAAAGGATAAACCCGAATCATGGCTACAGAGTAAACCACTAGGATTTAGTACACAGTGGAGCATCCACATTTGAAAGTATATTTTTATCATAGTTTATTTGTTTGCAAAAAGGGCAATTCTGCTTCGGATTTTACATCTTGCAAAACCCCAGTTCCAAACCCTAAAAACCTAAAAAGAATTTCAAAAAGAGAACGTAACAAAAGATTCTTCCAACAAAGAGTACGAACAACAGATCCAATGATGCAATCGATATCACTAATTCTTGGATGAGGCGCTTTTAACGTTACCTGATGTCCAACAGATGCACAATATAATCATGGATAGATGATTGATTACCGACCTTTCCAAGCAAGCAGGGTGGTGTTCCAGATCTGTGTCTTGCTGGTCGCGACCCGATCTGGATGCGATTCCGGAACTCGACGCCTGGTGGCCTTGGAGACCTGGCGGAAGCCTGGATGATCAGTGCGGGCGGCGACGCAGCTTGTGGTGGAATCGCCGAGTGATGGACTCCGTGCGACCAGAGCGATTCGTTAGTAACAGTGGCAACGGTGATCCGCGATAACGTCGGAACCTGGGAGTAGCTGCATATACATAATTTACGGAGGAGTCCGGCTCCCGTGGACTGCATTAAGAAAGGTACGTAGTTAAGGTCCCGGGAGTCCCGGCTCCCGGACTCGATCAGAACACCTCCTCCGACTCCTCTCCAAAGATCACCCGAGAATAACAGCGTGGTGTACCTTGAAATCATTGAGATATGCGTGGTGTACCTTGAAATCATTGAGATATGCATGCTGTACTTCCCGGCAACTGAACAGACCACGTAACTCTGGGGTATTTAGATTCATAGCACTGGTAAATGTCGACATCCAAGAAACGCCTTTAGTAAAGACGACATCCAACCAATGCCACTAGTTTTGTCTCAAGTCTCCAGTCTTTAGCATTATCTCTTTTTTTCATTTTTTTTAGCCCTAAATCAAACCTGAAAGGACAATTTTGCCCCTAGCCTTCTCGCTCAGCTTCTTCTCCGGCGAGCTTCGGGTCGCCAGCCGCCTTGCCCGGCCCGGCCGCGACGCACCGCCTGGCCCTGCGCCTCCTCGACCCGCCACCGCTGTGCCCCGTGCCGTCGCGACGCGCCGCCTGGCCCCGCGCCTCCGCGCCGCCGCGACCCGCCGCCGCCATGCCCCGCGCCGCTGGTCCCGCGCCTCCGCGACCCGCCGCCCCCGCGGCCCGCGCCACGCGACGCGCCGCCGCCAAGCCCCGCGCCACCGCCGGGAATCGTGTGGAGAAGGAAGGTAATCGTGGGGGAGAAGGACGGGAACGAACGCTCCAAGCTCTGTTCGTGATGGGAAAAGGGCAAAATGGTCTATTCATGTGTGATTTAGGGAAAAAATAAAAAGAAAAAAAAAATAATGCTAAAGGTTGGAGACAAGAGAAAGAAGTAGTGGCTTTGGTTGGATGTGCTGTTTACTAAGGGCATTGGTTGGATGTAGCACTTTAGGAGTGCTATGAATCTAAATAGCCCCGTAACTCTGCATGACCTCGTAACTTAATCAGCTTCATAGGAAAATCATCACGGACAGACCATGTAAATCATCGCCTGACCATGTAGCTCATAACAGCACCACGTAACCTCATCAGCTTGGAACTCTTGTAAACGAACCACCTGCCAAATTTCACCACTAATACAAATAAATTTCGCACCTACGACACTTCAATCTTGAATTATGTGATATACCTCATGGCGTATATTGATGGGAGCGGTTACCGCGCGTCGTACGCGCGTTAAGTGACCGCGCGTCCCACCCCCCTTTCCTTTTTCGTCGACGACTACGATTCCAGATCGGGAATCTTCCTCCTCGCCCTCCCGGCCTTCCAAATCCCACCGCGACAGCGACTCAGAGGTGGCGGCCTCCTCTCGCCTCCTCGGACATGGCGCGGCAGCTTCTTCCTCCTCGTTCTCGGCGCACCGCGGCGCCTCCTCCCCGTTCCCGGCGCGCCGCAACAGTCCCTCCATCCGTTCCCGGCGCGCCGCGGTAGCCGGCGCCTCCCCCACCCTGTTCCCGGCGCAGCGCGGCTGCCTCCCTCCGCCCTGTACCCGGCGCGGCTTCCACCCCGTCCCAGGCGAGTCTCGGCGGCGTCCCCCCACCCCGTCCACGGCGCGCCTCCCGTTCCTCCGCAACCGAGCTGCCGCCGCGTCGCCCTCCTCTTCGCCATGCCTTCGCCTCCAGCTCCTCAGCTCCGGTAAGTCGCGTGCGTAAGGCTGTGGTAAGCTACTGAATCAGCGTCGCACTTCAGCTGCTCGACGTAATGCCTCTAGTTTTTTTTGTTTGCTTTGCTTCTATTACAGCGTGCTCCTTCTGCCGTGTTACTCGTGCGTCTCTTGGTGGTGCGGAGCAGAGGTCATGATATATTTTGCCTGTATTTAACAATTGTACATTTATATGAGAGTCTTAACCTTCTGTAGCCTTTTTTTCCAATATAATTTGATCAAAGAATATGGCACAGAGCGTGAAAGTAGGCATTTGCTTCAGTCCAAAGTAGCATTTCCCTTTGAATTCGGAGGAGTTTACTGATTCCTGGTATTGCTAGCATAATACATGTTTAAGAAATAATTGAGCATTGGAAACATGGCATCTTAGCACATGCTTGTTGTAGTAGTTATGTTTGTTTGACAACCCTGTGTGCTGTTCGACAGTCAACAAATATGGCATAGACCTGTAGGAAACATAATCTTTGCTTTACCTGCATTTTTTTTTCTGCACAAACTAGTGGGTAATCTAGTTGTAATTTTGTTTCGAAAGTAATGAAATTCCAAAGGACGCCCCTGATGGAAACAACCTTTACTGTTGGTGCAGTAGTAGCAACTTGTACTATAGGTGCAGTAGCAACCCACAATGTTAGTGCACCATCAATTTTATTTTATTTTTGTCTTTCAATGAAACACATAGAAATTTTATGTTTTATGATCAGATTGATAAGCCTAATGTTGACATCACACAAGCAAAGTACGGGATGATGTGATTCCCATGATTGAGGGTGCTAGTCACCGGTAAAGTACCGGATGTTGGTTGGCATGGTTGATGTTATATTTTCTGATGTTGCAAAACCAGATAGGTATGTGCCTATCTCACATAGTTTTCTTTAACAACACCTGGCTTGATGCCTTTTCCTATGAGCATGTCAGGCATCTGAATCTCTGGTTGTTATGCCATTGTGCGATTGAAATATTGGTGCTTATTTTTCAGTAGTAATTTTTTCATATAGTTGTAGCAACTTATTGATATAGAACTGTAGTAATTTTTCAGTACCGCTTTCTCATTATCGGGCTTGACGTAGACAACGAGGAGAATGGTTTAGTAACGGTATCTCTGTGGACCAAAGAGCTTGTTCAAGTTGTTGTCTCTAGTTCTCTATTGCAACACACACTGTTAATGCACCAAAACTTTTTTTTTTTTGTCTTTCAATAAAATGCATAGATTAATTTTTCAGTTTCACACAACTGAATGTTCTTTTTTTCTTATAATTGGATTGATGACCCTAATGTTGATATCACATAAGCAACCACAACTCCAAAAGAGCCTCAAGTTGGTCATAAAGGAGAAGAGGGAAAACCTCCGCAGCTGGGGGATAACACGAATCCTGATAAGGCAAGTGCAGATTCCTTGTGATGTATGTAGTAGTAGTAACTTATATTATGAATGCAATATAACTTTTTGGAAATGATTGTCCAGTAGCAAATCATACCGTCAGAGCCACATTGATAGTTTTTCTTTCAACTAAATGCATGTTCCTAGCAGTAGCTACCTATTCCAAAGTATCAATAGCAACTTCTTCTGTAATTGCAGTAGCAATTTGTTGCCTATCAGCAAGAGGAAAATCCTATTAAAACTTTTAGCATCTACTTGAATGACACCAGTAGTTTTTTGTCTAAATTTGCCAACAATCATTCAGGAAAGAGTGCGGTGTATTCGTACTCAAAGCGGTGAACATCGGGGAGTTAGGAAAAACTTCCAAGTACCACCAATGCTGAAGTTTACAAAAGTCAGAGAATTGCTTGCTTATTCCTGGATTTCAAGCCTAGAAAATAGACTAAAAGGGAGGTGATTTGTGTATGTTCTATGTAAAAAAAGTTACTATTACTGATATAAATGAAGTTACTACTATTAGTAAATAAAAAGTTGCTACCTCTAGTCAAAAAAGTTTTAATAGGGGTTGCTTCTGTCGAAGAAAAGAGGTTGTTCTATAAAAGAAAAATAAAAGTTACTATTGCTACTATAGAAGTTACTACTGTTAATTGATGAAAAGTTGCTACAGCTGCTTCTCAAGAGATAACTTTTCTTCTTCTTTTTTTCTATCAAAAGGCAAATCGTACACAATGGAAAGATGACTACTACTGCAAGGTGTTCTATGAAAATTAAAAAATGAAACAATAAAGAAGCCAAAAAAAGAAAGGTGAGATATGTTCTTAGTATGCATACTGCCTAAATCTGACGACAAATTCTATGGGAAAGATCCATATATTATATATGCATACTAAGAACTTGCATTATCATTCTTTGTAATGCTGGTATAATTTGCATGTGAAAAGAAATGTGAGGTGATTTTGCTCTGGAGGGTTGTTCAACCATATTACTACATCAAGTTTACTACTGCTTGTAGATTATAAACATTAATGATTGGGACAACAAGTAAGGGATTTGCTACCGTTGATTAGAAAGTTGTTCTATGAAAGAAAAATGTTGCCCCTGCTACCAAATAAATAGTTACTACTGTTAGTAAAAAGAAGTTGCTACTGCTAGTTTTAAAAAAAGTTGCTACTACTAGTCAATAAGAAGTTGCTACTACTTTTTTCTATTGAAACAGAAATCATACACTAATACACTATGGACGAAAATATGCAGTAACTTTATTCTTGCAGCAACCTTGATGGAACTTTCATTAGTTGGATTTTGAGTTGCTGTAGCAACTTGTGTCCTATTGACTGTAGTAATTTGTGTTCTTATTTCTTTGTTTTTCTTTTCAGGCACTCCGCCAATTGTGGAAGCTCCAACCTTGTCGCCTAAAGACCCACCAGTGACGAAGAAACAAGGGCGGCCAAAGGAAAGAAGATATAGAGGACTTGAGTTCCATGCAAAAAAAAAAAAAAACATGTGGATTATGTGAGTCGATGGAGCATGCAACAACATCTTGTCCATCAAGGCCACAAAGGACATCCAATCTTGCTAGTTTGTTTGGTGTATGATTCAAATATTCAATGCATTTTTTATGGAAGAATACTCTTGAAAGATATAATTTGTTTGATGATGTAATAAGATTTGCACTATTATTTATTCAAAGATATGGAAATAACAAAATCATTTTACAAAAATATATCTGTTGCTAGCATCTATTGTATATGCTGTATATGCTAGTTTGTTTGTTGTATGTGGTGTCTTTGCTGTAGCAGCTGTTGCTATATAATCTGTAGCAACTTTTGATGTCACTGTTGTTGCAACTTGCTCAAAGATATATCGGTATCCAATTCAGTATACATCAATGTAGTTGAAGTGAGGTCTCTCATGTAGCAACTTTCACACAACTTGTGCTGTCTGTGATAGCAACAACTAGATATGAGAAGTAAACAAACTCAGTTTACTATTATTTTATTTTCTGATGTGGCAACTTTTGTTGTCTGTGATGTAGCAACTTGTACTATTTGTGATGTAGCAGCAACACATGGTCACATGCGTTTAAGCTACACACTTCCACACACATGAAAATAATAAACAACTACAACTAGGTATATTATGAAGTAGTTACATGACCGTTCATGCGTGGAGGTTCAAAATACAAATAATTGTCTTTTTTGCTACACAAAGTAGTTCACACAAACCGTCATATATATCAAATTTGTTACACTTCACCATCATGTCATTAAAGAAAAACAAGTTCATGTCTACTTTAATGTCTTCCTCCTGTTAGGCTCATTGAGCTTGTATTGCTCATTCAGTGTCTTCCAATTGATGCTCCTCCAATCCACAATGTTTTCTGGGCTCGATAACCATTGATGGAGAAGAATTCTCTGGAACCTTGGGCAGTCCGGGTTGGTGATCTTGGGGAACATGCATGTCGGTCACCAAAACTCCATAGCTATGATGGTGAAGATTCCAAAAGAATAATTGCAAAAAACAGACATAAACAATCGTTAGGGGCAAAGTTGTTTCTGTATAGGGAGAAAGAAGTTGCTACAATAGAGACACGACAAGTTGCTACTAAACAAAAGGAGAGAGTTGCTACCATAATAAGTAATCAATAAAAGTCGAACTACAGAACTACATGCCAGTTATGGGTTAGATAGTACATAGCACCTGTATACTATCACAAAAGAAAAATGCAACAAGATAGCCTGCACAATAGGATGGATATGTGCAAAACTACTTTTTTCTTGCTGTAACAACTTGGATATAACAGTATCCACAACGCGGTCACAAAACATCACCCAAGGACATTCATTAATAGCTATCACACTTTTAAGTATGCAGTAGCAACTTTTTATGAACAACTCATAGCAACTTGAAACGAATTTGCATGAACCAAGATTTTTTCGACTGAATGAAGTGAATATTTCATTGAGAACATAAGTTGTTGCTGCTAGTACTGTTATTTCCTTGAAAACCAAGGTTTTGCTACTGCAATATGAAGAAAGTTGTTACTTAATAACGAATCACCAACAGTAAAAACATATATATCTCACCTTTTTCATCTTCTTAATTGATTCAATTTTTCTCATTTTCATTGAATAACTTACAGTAGAAACTTTTTATACATTAGCAGTAGTAACTTATTCTATAGTATCAATAGTAACTTTATTGTTTTTATACATTGGCACAGTAGTAACTTATTCTATAGTATCAGTAGTAATTTTATTGTTTTACAGTAGCCAACCCTATTAAAACATGTAGTAAGGAAACCTTGTCCTGAGAAAACTAAAAAAGAATCCTTCAGCTCTAGACACAAGACAATGTGGAGACCTTTGCTCGGATTCATCCGAGGAGGGCCAAGTATAACTTCTTCTTGTTTAAACAAGTGGGCACCTTCTTTGACACGACTTTCTGCCTTTTCTCAAGGGGGTTGAGCATTCCTCATCGGCTTTAGAAGCACCATCTAAAGAGATTTTTGGGGGTTCTTACTTCTTAGGGCACTTGACCGCAAGCAAACCTCCAAAGCCTCTGTGTCTTATCTCCCTTTTAGGGTCAAACAAGCTTGGATTGATGCTAATTAGTCTTGAAGTGAGCCTTTTCTCCTAGTGGGCTGTTCACAGAAAAAATAGTTTAACGACACCCCAGTGACGAACGAAAAAATAATTGTACAGAGAAAACAAAGTATTGGAAGTTGTTACAATGAAAAGTACTTGATTGGTACTAATCATAGAAAGTAATTTGTTGCTAGAAAAATAGATACATTAACTGATCATGTTACAAAAAATCATCATCCTTTTTTTAAAAAAAATTACAAAAAATCATCATCTTGTTTTCTCTTATTGTTATGACAGGGAAAATTTATGTTTGTTAGTTGACAAGAAATATTTTAACCGCATAGAGAAAGCAAAGGACACATCTTGTTATTTGAATAGTGAAGTAAATTGATTGATCATCAAGTTGCTACTTCAACAGGACCAAAAATAGCTACTTTACCAGGCTGATAAAGTTGCTACTTGAGAAATATAAAACTCCTAAAGACAGCAACTTGACAAGATTTTGCTATTGTAATATGAGGAAAATTGTTACTACTTATAACAAAACAATGACAATTGCTACTACTAACTATGTTTAAGTTGCTATTAGGATTGTACCACTAGTTGCTATCACCATCATTATTCAAGTCAATTAGTAAATATGACTACTCCGCTTGTTGCTATTACTAAGAAAATTAAAGTTGCTACTGGTCAACAGAAACTAAGGAAGCATGGCCATGGGGGTTTCAATAGGACATCCATTGTGAACAATAGAGTTGATTGGTCGTGCGTACAGCGTGCATGCTTGGATGGAGAAGGACAAACGGACAGAAATTAGGGGTAGCGTTGATAAGCTCTCACTCGCACCCAAACAGAGATACACAATCCTGAGCACGTGTAGCAGCAACAGAATAATCCCGGGCGCTGGTCGCCGGAGACATAACCTGCATGCTGCCATATTTCCCTCCTCGCGTCGCAGGCAACAACAATTTCCCCTGCTTCCGGGACAGGGACTCGCGCGACAGGAACCTCGTCACCTGATTCCAGCGAGCAGCCGCCACGCGACGCCGCCAGACATAGGTCGCCGGAGAGACTACTGGAACGGCACCGCGCAGCCGCCAGGAGCATCGCCTTCTGGTACGCGACCCACAGGTCGAGGCGCAAGAGGAAGGGCACGAGTGGCGGGGCTGGATCCCTGGCAAGCGCGACGCGGAAGGAGGAGATCCACAGCAACACGGAGGAGCTGCGTCGGGTCCAAGAGAGTTCCCTCCCGCTGCCGCCGCGCAACCGCCGGGTGCATCACAAGCAGCAGCGAGCGTCTGTTGGCTTGGTGCGGAGCCGCCAGCGGCAGCGAGCTATCCGTTTTGTTTGGTGTCGGGGAGTGCAACGACTGTTGTTGGCTTGGGCCAAGCCCACGCGGGAGACAGGCCAGGCCGCGCGCGCAGGGGTTGCGCGTTAGCACTCCAGCGCATACGGCTGGCTGCGCGATAGAGTTTCCGTATATTGATAACCCTTTCCACTGTCTTTGGGGGCCTTTGGGGATACTTCGCACCTACCGACACTTCAACCGAACTAGGCCTTTGGGGGCTGGGCTGGATTGGACCGGATAGTCTAGGACCAGGCCCATTATTAATAAGGAAATAAAATGTCGTTAGCCTGCTTTGAGACTCGTGTTAGTTTTTGGAAAAAGCTCCATCTGAGCAATTCTCAGTGAGAGACTTTTTTTTTTTGAACAATTCTCAGTGAGAGATTCTTCCAGCAACAATAGTCTCTGAAAAATAAAATTCAGTATCTTAAATGATAAGGGGCAACAAGAACAGATCGGCTGGATGAAGGAGGTACTTCACATAGCTAATCTATGACAACAGCGGCAAGTGAGCATGAATGGCCACAATGGTGGCTGATCTAGCCTACCTTGTTGTCCCCAATGCTAGCTCTGATGGTTAGTAAAAATTGGGCCAGGCTCCTCAGCTCACAAAGAGAGGGTAAATTGACTAATTTATACTAAGTCTTTTGTAACTCTTTCAAGTTGAGGTGAAAGGAAGTCATCAAATTAACATGGATTTGGATGGAGATACACAAGTCAATAGAAGAGAATTAACAAATTGTTGGGTAGTGTAGTGTGAGGCAATGGGCCTAGAGCCCAGCCCATATGTATGGTATGTATATGTACATGTGAAGAGGAAGACCAAGAGTGAGTTCCAGAAACGGCGACCTGAGGCGATTGGCGGCGAGCTTCCCTGATGGCTGCGGCGGCGGTCCGGGCGACGGCGCCGGCGGTGGTCGAGTGAATCGTAGCTGCGTCGAGCGAATCGGAAAGACAAGTAGAGGCAGTCAGGTAGAGGAAGATAGAGCACCGGCGGGTGCAGGACGTGCGCAGGTGCCGCTGAAGGTGAAGGAACAGGCGGAGGTTGTGAAGCTGTGGTTGGAGCAGACGCACGTGCATCAGGGAGTTCCGGCAGGTGTTCAAGAAGTTGCGGCAGCTGCGGCAGAGACGTGCGTGCATCCGGAGATCGAGCGGCAGCAGACAGTGGAGAGGTCGAGTTCCCTTGAGGGCGGCAAGCAGGGCGGCAGGTGAGGTCTCTGGTGGTTGTGCGGCTGCAAAGCTGTAGTGAATTTCTTGGGGCTGTTGGTTGGGATTTTTTGTTGGCCGTGCTGCTGATAGGAAAGAGGAGGCAAATTAGAATCTGTTGGGCAGTGCAGTGCTGGGTTTGTGTGATTGAAGGCACCACGACAGGCTGTTTGCACAGCGGGAGAGCAGAGGAAGGCAGAAATCAGCAGGAAGGAAAAAAGAGAGACGTGCAATCTGTGTTGCTCGTGTGCAGAGCAAGTTTGAGCAGAGGAGGTGCACTTGAGCCAGAATTATTGCAGGTTTGTACTCTGTTAGAGAAGCGAAAAGAGAGAAAAAGAAAAGGGGAAGGCTGAAGACTTGGATTCAGGGGGAGCTATCGAGCTGATAGCAGCAAAATTGGGGAAGAGAAAAACAAGGAATCTTTTTTGGTGTCTGTATTCATCGTGGCTGAGTGCTGTTGTGCAACCGAAACAATGGCAGAGAACAATGTAATAGAGCAGGTATTCGAGAAGTTGACCGAAATTCTTACTGTGAACCAACTTGAGAAGATAGCCCAATTGTTCTTGGCGAAGAGTTCTAAACTAATGTCAAACACAAAGGAGTCGAAGGAGACCAAGACTATCCTCGGCAATCTTATCAACCTTGCTCATCCTAATAAAAGTACATCTCTTGCAAATTGGATACTAGATTCAGAAGCATCTAAACATGTGACGGGTACATTAAGTGAATTTACATCGTATAATCCTTTTGCTCCTACACAAAAGGAAACTATTCAAACTGCCGATGGAACTGCTCAATCTATTAAAGGTGTAGGCAAAGTTCAATGCACTCCATTAATTACATTATCGTCGGTTTTATATGTTCCTTCCTTTCCTGTTAATCTAGTATCCCTGAGTGCTTTGGTGGATCATATGGATTGTCGTGTTACTCTCGATCTAGAGAATTGTTTAATTGAGGATAGGAAGACTAGAAGAATGCTCGGTAGTGGCATAAGGCGGAATGGCCTATGGTTTTTGGATAGAAGAGAAGATAACTCATGCACTGCTATGACAGTTACTATGGGTGAAAAGGAGGCTAAGGTAATACTTGAGCATTGTCGACTAGGACATTTGTCATTTGATACTATGGCTAAGGTATTCCATGAGATCATGAGTAATGTGGACAAAAGAAAGCTTGTTTATGATGCATGCGAGTATGCAAAGCATACAAGATCAGTGTATCCAAGCAGGGGGCTTAGGAGCATATCTCCCTTTTTGCTTATTCACTCTGACGTGTGGACATGCCCAGTTGTCTCGATAAGTGGAATGAAGTATTTTGTAACATTTATTGATTGCTATTCTCGGGTGACTTGGATATATCTTATGAAGCACAAGAATGAGGTTCTTAAATGTTTTAAAGATTTTTGCTCGCTTATCGGGAATCAATATGATGCCCGAGTTAAAGTGTTAAGAACAGACAACGGAACAGAATATGTGAATAATGAGTTTGAAAGCTATTTGTCAGCCAACGGTATATTGCATCAAACATCATGTCCTAATACGCCTCCACAAAATGGTGTTGCTGAAAGAAAAAATCGTCATATCTTGGAGGTTGCACGTTCACTCATGTATACTATGAATGTGCCAAAGTTTTTATGAAGTGAAGCAGTGATGACAGCTGTTTATTTGATTAATCGCACACCTTCAAGATTGCTTGGATGGAATGCTCCTTATGAGGTATTACGAGGGGTGAATGAGTTTGTTGATCTACCTAAAGTATTTGGGTGCACTTGCTTTGTCAGGGACTATAGGCCTTCAGTCGGTAAGTTGGATCCTCGAGCAGTTAAATGCATATTTGTGGGTTACTCATCAAGTCAAAAAGGGTATAAGTGTTGGTGCCCCAGCGAAAGACGTTTATTTGTGAGTATGGATGTGACATTCAGAGAGTCTGATCCTTTTTATAGAGAAAAGACATATTTGAGTTCTTTGTTTACTGATCTTGATGCTCCTAGCATGGATGGTGATGAGCAAGAGGGGGAGAATGGTGATATGCAAGGTAGCTCAAGTGAACAACAACCTAGAAAGATGGACGCGGTGATTAGTGGATTTATTCCCAAACCAAAAGGAAATGGAGGTGCTACCTGGTTCAACACCTTCTAAGGAAGATAGCTCGATGGGTGAGAGGTGGAAAAACATAGTGTATACTAGAAAAAGGTTCAGATCTCAAAAGGAGATTACAGAGGCGGTTCCATCATCAGCTCAAGAACAATGTCCATCAGCTATAGTGTCTAACAATGGACGAGAAGTGTTAGATATCTCATCATCTTCTGAGACTGAAATTGAAAGCCCCTTACCAGACGATCAACCCATTATAGTACGGAAAAGTACTCGATCCAATGTGGGAGTGCCTCCTCCAAGGTATGGATTTGAGGAAGACATCGCTAACTATGTCTCCTATGCATCCTTGTCGCCTGCGTATAGAGCGTTTGTTGCATCACTACAGTCTGTGGCTATCCCGAAAGATTGGAAAGATGCAAAACAAGATCCAAAATGGCGTGAAGCCATGTCTGAGGAGTTGAGAGCTCTTGAAAAAAAATCAAACTTGGGAGTTTGTAAAACTACCCACATGGAAGAAAGCACTTAGCTGCAAGTGGGTCTTTACTGTGAAGCAAAACCCCGAAGGAAAAGTAGAGAGATATAAAGCAAGGTTAGTTGCTAGAGGATATAGTCAGACATATGAAATTGACTATGATGAGACATTTGCACCGGTGGCAAAGATGAGCACTGTCAGGACATTGATTTCTTGTGCTGCAAATTTTAGATGGCCCTTGCATCAGCTAGATGTAAAGAATGCTTTCTTACATGGTGATCTTGAAGAGGAGGTGTATATGGAGATTCCTCCTGGTTTTTCTAGACCCGAGACAGTTGGGAAAGTGTGTAGACTGAAGAAATCATTGTATGGCCTCAAGCAGTCTCCACGTGCATGGTTTGATAGATTCAGACGTGCATTATGTGGTATGGGTTATAAACAATGCAATGGGGATCACACTGTGTTCTACCGACACTCAGGACGTCGCATTTCAGTATTAGCTGTTTATGTGGATGATAGTATCATAACCGGCGATGATGAATCGGAGATTAAATGTCTTAAAGAAAAATTGGGCAAGGAGTTTGAGGTTAAGGACCTTGGTCAACTTAAGTACTTTCTTGGTATTGAGATTGCTCGATCTCCAAAAGATATAGTTCTCTCACAGAGGAAGTATACTCTTGATTTACTCAATGAGACTTGCATGTTGGGGTGTCGGCCTGCATCAACACCTATTGATCCAAATCACAAGCTATGCGCCAATCAGGTTATCCAGTGAACAAGGAGAGCTATCAAAGGCTGGTTGGAAGGCTCATCTATTTATGTCATACGAGGCCTGATATCTCTTATGCTGTAAGTGTAGTGAGTAGATATATGCATGGCCCAAGAAGTGAACATTTAGAAGCTGCTTATCGCATCCTAAGATATTTGAAGAGTAGTCCGGGAAAAGGACTACTGTTCAAGAGCCATGGGCATATAAATGTTGAGGGCTACTGTGATGCAGATTGGGCTAGCTGCCAAGATGATAAGAGGTCAACATCAGGCTATTGTGTGTTTGTTGGAGGCAATTTGGTGTCTTGGCGAAGTAAGAAACAACCGGTCGTGTCTCGATCCACTGCCGAAGCTGAATATAGAGCTATGTCACAAGGATTGTGCGAGATCCTATGGGTAAGAAATCTTCTAGCTGAGCTGAATGTGTTAAGGAAAGGGCCTTCAAAGCTGCACTGTGACATCAAATTGGCAATTAACATCGCTAATAATCCCATCCAGCATGATAGGACTAAACATGTTGAGATCGATCGGTTTTTTATCAAGGAGAAGATAGATGGTAGGGTTATTGTTTTGAGTCATGTAAGTTCTAGAGAACAAGTAGCAGATTGTCTAACTAAAGGTTTAGCACTAAGAGAGTGTGAGTTAGCATGTAACAAGATAGGGATGATAGATATCTATCGCCCATCTTAAGGGGGAGTGTTGGGTAGTGTAGTGTGAGGCAATGGGCCTAGAGCCCAGCCCATATGTATGGTATGTATATGTACATGTGAAGAGGAAGAACAAGAGTGAGTTCCAGAAATTTCTTTCCAAGTCCACACAAATTTTTCATATCTGATGCAAACGCATCAAAAGTTGGAAATGTGAAAAATTTCAATGGTTTAGATGCAACTGAAATTTGCACATGACCTCCCGTAAGTATTGGTAAATATGTGGATTCCCTCTTCATTTTTCTGAAGTCTTGGAACTTTGGACTTAGATGCACAAATGCTATCCATCTCAAATTGAAATTTTTCACATTTCCAGCATTTGGTGTGTTTCCACCTGATATGCTTCCATAAATAGACCTCCATGTGTCAGTGTAATAAGTCCTATAAGATCAGAGACCAAGTTATCCACTCTTTCAGTTACCTAGTGTACAAACTATTTTCTTTGAATGGTGCAGGAACTTTAATCAATCAAATATGGGTGCCGCTGTTAACGAATCGACTTTGGTGAATACTATGCCTTTTGGAGATTCTTCTATGACATATTTTCGTTTAGTCTGAGGAGAATGTACAAATATCTTGTTACAAGAACAGATTGACGCCACAACATTCTCGACTGATCGATTGTAGTTCAGTGTAAACTGTTGAACGCGATGCTTCAAGGACGTCATTCAGAGAGATTCAGAGTAGAATGCAAAATAACTTGGTTCCCTCTCATATTCAGAAACAGCAGTGAACAATACAATTAGTATTTGTTGCAATGTACAAAATGCAGTTGTAGTTTGAAAAGGATCACACACGTGACACGCCGTAGAAAACAATTCGATCTTGAAGGAATGTATTCCGCTCGGTAAGCTCTTGCATCACGCACGCTGTCTTTGGGAAGGCACGGCACGGGTTCACGGCATCCTGCACGACCTCATGCATACCGCGCATGAGCTCTTGGTCCTGCCAGCAAGCAAGGGGGTGGTTGCAAGTTGTATCGTAAACGTATTGTATGACAGTAGTACTACGCATGCAATAGCATTCCACCACTCCCTCGTCCCTCCTCGCCTGTATAAATATGATAACCTCACACGCTCACTCCCGCACAGCCCTTCACCATCCCACTTCCTTAACCAGCCAGCCATGGCACGTTGTAGCACCACTTCCTTAACCAGCCAGCCATTGTCACTATCGCTTCAGCGGCGGCGGAGGATCCTTTCACAGCTGCAGCTTACCCCGTCACCTGGCCAAGTTCCGCTGAAACCCCCGTTGCAGACGAGGATTAGCTCGCCGCTGCAGCTTACCCCGTCACGTGGCCGACTGCCGCAGATTTCCCAGTTGCCCCGGAGGCGCCTACATTCAAAGCTCAGACTATCTGCAGCGGGGAACGGCACACCGGCCTGCAGTTCAATTTTACCGTTTTTTTGGCCGCAGCGGGGGACTGTAAACGGAACGGTAACATAGCGTTTCGGGAGCGAAACTCTATTCCCAGCGGCATCCAGGTTTACGCTATAGAGGAGAGAGAGTGCGTCGGCCCAACGAACCACGCTCCTCGCGCCTTTCACGGACGCCCCGCGCTCGCGCTCGGCAGCCGCCGCCCCGCGGTCAGCAGCCGCCGCCGCCGCCGGCCCGCGCTCGCCAGCCGCCGGCCCGCGCTCGCCAGCCGCCGGCCCGTGGATCGAAGCATCTCCGGCTATCCCACCTCTCCCTCGTGGGTGTACGTGCCTCATCTCCGGCGGCGCCGCCACCGGATTGAACCATCTCCGGCGCGTCCGCCGCCGCCACGGTTCCGCCGCCCCGTGTGTCCGATTCGTCGCTGGTGGCGGCGGATCCAGTCGAGGCAATAGCGGATCTACACCGGGGAGGTCCGGCTGCACCCGTTCCCGAGGTCCTTCGGCGTCGCGGCGTCCTCGTTTTGATTTGCGCGGGGAACTCGCGTCGGCGGCGGCGGCGGCAGCCCGAAGCATCTTCCGGCCATTCTGACGTCTCGTCTACCCCAGCCGCGCGCCCTTCCGGCCCCGCATCGGCACGGCGACGACCCCGTCCGCTGCGACGCGGCCATCCTGGAGAAATCGGCCGTGCGCAGCCGTGGGCGCAAGCGGCGGCGCCGAGCTTCACCGTCCACGTCCGAGGAGAGCTCCACCGCGCGCTCCTGTCGTCGTCCTACTCGATTCAGGTATGTCCACTGGTACGCGTCGTTGAGTCCTGAATATCATCTTTGTGTGCCCACTGGTAGCTTCGATGGATGTTGTGCCTGTCAAATGGAAATCAAAGGTTGTGTGGAAATCTTTGTGTTCTGACTGAAGTTATCTGCTGGGTCATCTGTTCCCTATCCGACGATATCCGTCCCCGTGATGCGCGTCACGCCGGGCAGGTGCTGCTTGGAAATGCTGAATCGTGCAGGTGCAGCTTGCAACCTCCGGTCTGCTGTTTATTTAGTTTGCCTCTGGCTATCGTATCGTGTTCCAGTTTCAGTCTATGCTCTTGTCTTGTCTTAGCCATAACAATATGCATTTCGATTGGTGCTACTGCCACCAGTAATGTGATACAACTACTCAACTGTCTTGTCTCAGTGGTTATGAACTAGTATGCCAGTATGCACGTCTGATACAACTACTTGCTGCATTTGAATGAATGTGGGAAGCACTAGTAACAATCATCTCCAATGGAATGTTGAACTGGAAAGCACCTCTGATACAACTACTTGCTCCAATTAACATGCTACAAAAACTACAGACTTGTTGCACACAATCCATGAGAGATCACATAAAAATGAAGCTAGTAACCGGCAGCAAAAATTCTTCCACAAATAAGCCGAAGGCCACATCGAGAAGTCTAAAAAGCATCTGTTACCACAATTTTCAGTCAGAACTCAGAAATCTGGTAGCTTCGATGGATGTTGTGCCTGTCAAATGGAAATCTTTGTGTTGTTTTTTGTTAGTGATTGGCTATATGGCCTAGATGAAATGTACACCCACGGGGATTGGCCTCATCGCAGTGCGGATTGGCCTCATCGCCTGACCACCACGGGGAGGACCAGCAGCGCGGGGTCAGCTCGTCGTTGTCGACACGTCCAGGCCTCGATTACCAGCAGCTCGAACACCCGACGAAGCCTGCGCACCCGTGGAGGAGGCTGAGCCCGGCTCCACGCCCGCGCCGTCGTCGTCCGTGGGCTCGATTGCCCACCGAAATTCCTCCTGCGCGGCAGCGACCTCGAGCGTGGCCACCTCGCGCGCCGTCGAGCGCGAGGCAGAGGAGGTCGCGGGCAACGTGGTGCGCCGGGACGCGCTGGCCCGGATCGGCGTCGGGCGCGTGAGGAGCGGATCTGTCGGCGCGGGCCCGGATGCGGCTGCTGCTCCGGCTCGACGCCGTGCGCGGCGCGATGGAGTACCGGAGGCGGGCCCGGATGTGGCTGCTGCTCCGGCTCGACGCCGTGCGCGGCGCGATGGAGTACCGGAGTAGCGGATCAATCGGGAGCGGATCAGTCGGCTGCGGCGGCGGCGGCCGCAACGGCGATCACCGGACAGCCTGCGGCGACAGCGCGTGGTTCAAGCGGTGCCAGACGGCGCCGGGCTACGTCAGCTTCGAGGACGCCATCGGCGGGGAGGGCCGGCGGCAGCGGCGACCGACGGGAGGGAGCGACAGCAGAGGAAAATGTGTAAAAAAAAAAAGTCTGACTTGTGGGCCCAAAGCGATGGTAGTTGATATAGGGGTTCATTATACAGGTTCACCGGTGCGGAAGATTTTAGATGGAGTTGAGAATCTCAAAGGAATATTCTGTTTACAGTTGCAAATAGAGGTCCATCACTGCATATAGTCTCAGAGCTTGCAGGTGATTTTCTGAAACTGCCTAAATGCTTGCATTTTGAATTCAACTGACACCCCCGTTAATGTTGTAGCCGAGGACCGATTTGCCGCTGCAGCTTACCCTGTCACCTGGCCAAGTGCCGCAGATACCCAAGTTGCCCCGGAGGCACCTACATTCAAAGCTCAGGAGCCTGCAGGTGATTTTCTGAAACTGCCTAAATGCTTGCATTCTGAATTCAGCTGACACCCCCGTTGCAGCCGAGGACCGACTTGCCGCTGCAGCTTACCCCGTCACCTGGCCAAGTGCCGCAGATTCGCCAGTTGCCGCGGATACGCCAACCTTCAAAGCTCACGAGCATGCAGGTGAATTTCTGAAACTGCCTAAATGCTTGCATTCTGAATTAATATCATGGGTTATTAGCTAGCCGCATTGCCTGCCTGCCTTAACGTACGTACAGTTGTTTAACTTGCCGCCATCTTGTATGTACTGCAGAGATGCCTGCGCACGGCGGCGGCGGTCTGCACGTGCAGCGCGGGATGCTGTTCCTCCGGAAGAGCCTCTACCCAGGGGCCCTTCTTCCCCGAGGAACCAGGCTTGCCGGAACAGCGCCCATGGCGATGCAATTCGCCTCAAGGTCTCAAGCCGGCGGCATCCCGTTCAGCTTAAACAGGCTGGACCAGATCCTTACTATGTTCAAGGTTGTTCCTGGCTCGGAGCGAGCTAACCAGATCGCGGCTACGCTCCACACTTGCTGACTTGCCAAGGAATCTCATCTACAGACCCCCACACGTGCGCGACGTCGTAGCAGGCGGAGGTGGAATTCGCCGCCGAAGTTCTGGGCACCGTCAACCCTCGCCGCGTCGTCACCGTGGTCCACGGCGCCAAAAACAACGAGCGAACCCGCGCAGTACACGGTGGTGCGGATCTCACGCATCGGTGGAGCTGACCTGCAGGTGGTCTGCCACGCTATGCCATATCCTTACATGGTGCGGTACTGCCACCGCCCTGCAGAGGTGGAGGCGCTCATCCTTCAGCTCTGTGGCGTCGACGTCGGAGGCGGCGGTGCAACAGCCGTAGCGATCTGCCACAAGAATACCACAACATGGGACCAAAGGTATTTTAATATGCTGAATGCGGACCGCGGTGAGGAAATCTGCCATTTCATGCCACAGAACTACGTTCTGTGGCTTAAAATGTAATACTAGTTCCCTGACCATAAAGCTCAGGAGCATCCATATATATACTAGTCATGTGCCGCCTATGTAAGTTCACTAGTCACTACTACGAAATCTAGATTCCTACTCAAAATAGGAGTCTACCATCCATCCGTATATGTGTGAAGTGTACTCGGTTGTAATCCTGGACTTGATCTCTATTAAATAAAGAGAAGGATTTTACTATTTAGAAATGTTACTTGCTCGTGTCATTTTTTCTTACCCGTCGGTAACACAATGCTACTTGCTGGATTCCCTTTGAGAAATGCGTCACTTGTGTCTTGCAGACACTAGTGAATAAATGAAATTGTCGGTGGAAATAAAAAGACCCTTCTTGAGTTCCTTTCTGAAACTACGAGCGTATTTTGTCAGAAATATGAGCATACAATAGGTAAGCTTCGTGATAAAAAAATTGTTGGATATGTGGTTATGCCGAGTTAGAAGAAGACCTCCATGCCGTGAACTCCGTCACCGACTCGTCCTCCTGCTTCGACGTGCTATCCGTCCCAGGGAGTTGTCGAAGCAGAAGGCCGGGTTGAATGGGTTGGCGGTGGAACACACGTCCACCATTCACCGGCATCATCTGCTCTGCTCCCACACGGTGGTCCGCGACGATGGCTGCACCATTTCCGTGTCCGCCACCCCACGCAGCGGCGGTAGCACGCACCTACAACTGCGGAGCCGAGTGCGTCTCTGACCTCAAGCTCTGGCTTGGCTTCGCCACTGACACCCACCAGCTCTGTGCCTGGGACCTCTCTGGAAGACGACTCATAAGGTACATACGATACACGATTGCACTCAAAGACATCATTCTCCTGGAAATACTACTCTGGCAGGCTCTTCATGGTCTGCATTTCTTCTTCAAAGCCACACTTCACATGTAAAGTAAAAGGGGAAACATGGAGCAACCCAAAACACAGGACAATGAATTAAACGTTTTTGAAGGATCCACTACAATTTTATTCTTCTTGGAAACTGCAGTGCATACAAGGAAGACAACTAAAAAGCAACATGAAGTGACAACCCAGTCCCTCATTCTTCGGGCACATACAACACTTTATCTGTTCCCTTACGTATGTAAAATTCCTTGCACGTTTCTGGCCTGGAGAAGCTTCTTAACATCTGACAGAACTCCTTGGCCTTGCTTTCAGTAACCGAGGAATGAAAAGTTACTCACAACATTTTTAGCACGGTTGCCCAGTTGAATAGATGCTTCATGAAAGTAACTTCATGTTCGTTTACAACCAACTCAGTGATTTCTACTTCTTGGAGACAATTCAACTGTAGTTCTTCAGTTTTCCAATGTGCTTGCTGACCACAAATGCAACCAGCTGATGGGCAAGCAGTTTGTTCCTGAAAGAAGGGTCATATTAAACTTCGTAAGACAAACTTATATGTTGGATGATATTAAACGAGACCTAACGATATAATCAGAGTGCCTGAGAAAAGTTATCAAGCATCAACAACAATAGCTAGAGGAATCCACCTAGACGTTTGTTCAGAATCCAATCTCCATCTTACTCTGTGGATGATTTCCACCAACCTAGCTCGTGCTACCCATACAACCCAAGCAATTGTAAGAAAGATAAGGCTGCTAATCGATTGAATACTGATTGGGCAAAGAATACTGCAGCTGAATGTAATTAAATTGGTACAAAAGGGGATACAATGAATAGAGGAAAATCGATTAAAGTCCCGCAAGGATGAACTACGAGGGGCAGAGAGTAACAGGAATAAATGAAGTTCTTGGTCCGGCAGATCCACAAATCCGTCAACCGGGAGAACTGAAGTTGGAATTCGGTGAATCGATAAAACAAAAACCAAATTTCCAAGGGTGGGCAACAGTATTAGAAATAAATGGATCCGAAATAAAGAGAAACCGACCAAACAAGATCAAAGGGCCGATGAGGGGCGGCGGCAACAGTATTAGAAATAATTCATATTGCTCGCCAAAAACCTATTGCCGCATTTCGTGCAGCAGAGAGAATTAAGAAATAAAAATGAAGCGAACAGACAGGCGGTGAAAAGGAAAAAGCGTACGGTGGAAGAAGGGCACCGATATGATGAAGTTGGATGCAGCATTGGCCAATGTTAGGCAGATTCTATGTGGGGTCCAGGGAATATGAGAAGGCGGGGGCTAACTCGTGACTACATGCGAAGCAAAAATGGACGGTCATCGTGGGTTGACGAACGGCCTGGATAGTGCATGCTGAGCAAGCACATGCGGCAATAGGTTTTTGCGTCCCCAGGCTTAGCCGCACAGCAGAATGTAAACTGGAGGAGCTGAAAGGCATACTTGAGCACGTGACCCTCTCGAACCAGGCCGACATCAGGAGGAGTGCTCTCATTGATAGCAGCCCACCACTCCCTAGCTAGTCCCTCTTCGCCTGTATTATAAATATGATAGCCTCACACGCTCACTCCCACAGCGCGCGCTTCACCATACCTCCCTTCCTTCACCAATCAGCCATGGCACGTCGTAGCACCGCCCTTCTTCTGCTGGCCATCGTCGCCAGTATCGCTTCGGCAGCGGCCGAGGATCCATTCGCCAGTGCAGCGTACCCCGTGTTATGGCGGGATTCCGCTGACTCCCCCTTGGCGGCCGAGGATCCATTCGCCGTTGCAGCCTACCCCGTGTTATGGCGGAGTTCCGCTGACTCCCCCGTGGCAGGGGAGGCGCCTAGCTTCAAAGCTCAGGATCCTGCAGCAGGTGAATTTCTGAAACTGACTAAATGCTTGCATTCTGAATTCAGTTTCTTGGGTTATTAGCTAGCTGCATCTTGCCTGCCTGCCTTACTGCAGTTAATAAACAGTTGTTTTAACTTGCCGCCATCGATCTTGCATGTACTGCAGAGATGCCTGCGCACGGCGGCGGTCTACACGTGCAGCGCGGGATGCTGTTCCTCCGGAAGAGCCTCTACCCAGGCGCCCGTCTTCCCCGAGGAACCAGGCTTGCCGGAACAGCCCCCATGGCGATGCAATTCGCCTCGAGGTCTCAAGCCGACGCCATCCGTTCAGCTTAAACAAGCTGGACCAGATCCTTACTACGTTCAACGTCGCGCCTGGATCGGAGCGCGCTAACCAGGTAGCGGCAACACTCCACACCTGCGGCGAAGGCTCATCTACAGACCCCCACACCTGCGCGACGTCGCAGCAGGCAGAGGCGGAGTTCGCGGCCAAAGTTCTGGGCAGCGGCAACATCCGCCGCCTCGTCACCATGGTTCACGGCTCCAACAACGAACCGGCCGGCCAGTACATGGTGGCGCAGAATGGTGGTGTATCACGCATCGGTGGAGCTGATGACCTGGTGGTGTGCCACCCTATGCCATATCCATACATGGTGCGGTACTGCCACCGCCCTGCAGAGGTGGAGGCGCTCATGGTGCAGCTCAGTGGCGTCGACGTCGGCGGCGCGACAGCTGTAGCCATCTGCCATAAGAATACCGAGACATGGGACCAAAGGTATTTTAACATGCTGAACGCGGATCGCGGTGAGGAAATATGTCACTACATGCCACAGAACTACGTCTTGTGGCTTAAAATGTAATACTAGTCCCCTGACCATAAAGCTCAGGAGCATCCATCTACTAGTCATGTAAGTGTCCTCGGTTGTAATCGTGGATCTGATCTATTAAATAAAGACAAGGATTACTATTTAGAAATGCTACTTGCTCGCAGTGGCGGAGCCAGCTACCAAAGGTAGGAGGGGCCGCTACAGTAGCAAAGCCATGTACAGACTTCAAAAACAGCCGAAAAGGCATAGCCCAGGCTGCCCAGCTATGTTGGCTTAGTATTTCTCGGCACTTAAGTTGAACACTGATCTGTCAGCTAACGTCTCACAGAAAGCAGCACTCTTCAGCATTTTCGAACCAACTAGACTAGCTAATCAACAGATTTAGCTGTGGATCTTGAGAAAAATTACATGGCCCCGGCTGGCCCTAACGTGGCTCCGCCACTGCTTGCTCGAGTGTCCGCCCCCCCCCCCCCCCCCCCCCTTGCCCGTCGGTAACACTTGAATTCCTTTTCAGAAATTAATGCAACACTTGTGTCTTGCAGACAGTGAATAAATGAAATTGTTGGTGGGAATAAAAAGACCCTTCATGTGTTCCTTTCTGAAACTTTCTCAGAGATATGAGCATACATACAATAGATAACCTTCGTGATAAAAAAAATGTTGGATACGTGGTTATGCCGAGTTAGAAGAAGACCTCCATGCCGTGAACTCCGTCACCGACTCGTCCTCCTGCTTCTACGTGCTCAGATTCGCCAGCCACATCCCCTGAGTTGTCGAAGCAGAAGGGTCGAATGGGTTGATGTGGAACCCACGTCCACGGCCACCATTCACCGGCATCATCTGCTCCCACACGGTGGTCGCCGTGGTTTCGAATCTCGCGAGGACCATTTGTGAAACAAGAACAAAATCGCAAGTTTCTCTAGCCAAAAGAATATGTTAGGAAAAGGAGAAAAAGAAAAAGAAGGAAACCGACCTTATCCTCTTCTCCCGGAGTCACGGGAGTTGTTTTCCCATCTTCCCCGCTTCCGCATCGCGACCTGCAGCAGATCCGGTGACCGCCTCCCCCGGTTGCCGCGCGGTTTCCGTGGTAGCCGCACTGAGGGATCGCAGCGGCAGTTTTTCTCTTTTTCCTTCAATCCCCCCCCCCCCCCCCCCCCCTCTTTTTCTTCCTTTTCAGCGCGGTTTCTCCACAAAAACCACGGTTACTCTGCGGTTTTCTCGCGATTTTCGCGGAAACTGCACGAATTCAATTCCAAATTCAAAGTCCACGTTTGTGCGGTTTTCTCCGTGGTTTTAGATCACCGTTTTCGTCCAAACCGCAAAACCGTGGCCATACGTTTTTTTTCCCCTCCCACGATAATTCAAACCTTGGTGGTCGGCGACGATGGCTGCACCATTTGCGAGTCCGCCGCCCTGCAACACGGTCAAGAGCGAGGAGGAGACTGGGTGCTGCCGTTTGACGGCGGAGCCGAGTGCGTCTCTGAGTGACCTCAAGCTCTGGCTTGGCTTCGCCACTGACCTCAAGCTCTGTGCCTGGGACCTATATGGAAGACGACTCATAAGGTACATACATACGATACCTACACAATTGCACTCAATGACATCATTCTCCTGAAATACTACTCTCGCAGGCTCTTCGGGGTTTGCATTTCTTTTCCAAAGCCACACTTTCATTTGTAAAGTACAAGGGGAAACATGGAGTAACCAAAAACACAGGACAATGAATTAAACGTTTTTTAAGGATCCACTATACAATTTTATTCTTCTCGGACACTGCAGTGCATGCAAGGAAGACAACTAAAAAGCAGCATGAAGTGACAACCCAGTCCCTCATTCTTCGGGCACATACAACACTTTATCTGTTCCCTTACGTATGTAAAATTCCTTGCACGTTTCTGGCCTGGAGAAGCTTCTTAACATCTGACAGAACCCCTTCGCCTTCCTTTCAGTAACTGAGGAATGAAAAGTTACTCGCAAAATTTTTAGCACGGTTGCCCAGTTGAATAGATGCTTCATTAAAGTAACTTCATGTTCATTTACAACCAACTCAGTCATTTCTACTTCTTGGAGACAATTCAACTGTAGTTCTTCAGTTTTCCAATGTGCTTGCTGACGACAAATGCAACCAGATGGGCAAGCAGTTTGTTCCTGAAAGAAGGGTCATATTAAACTTTGTAAGACAAGCTTATATGTTGGATGATATTAAACGAGACATAACGATATAATCAAAGTGCCTGAGAAATGTAATCAAGCATCAACAACAATAGCTAGAGGAATCCACCTAAACATTAATATTTGTTCAGAATCCAACAGCTTGCACCTGTATGATCTTTCTCGGCTAAGAGAGTGGTATTTATAACATTCTACAAATCCACCGCTATTGTTAAACTGCATCAGATATCCAAGAAGATTTCCAATTGACCATAGTGCTTAGGCTATTCGACAGAAATATGGAACGTTTTAAAACTGTGTATCCAAGATTAACATTACCTGGAGTAACACCTAAATTGTATAACCAAGATTTGAAAGAACTTAAGAATAACTAATGAGTAAATTACAAAAATTTGGAACATCTTTTACATGTACCGCAAAAACCTAGTACAATTTTCAGTGTGTCAACTGCAGAAAACAACAAGTATTTTGATGTTTAACTGCAAAAGCCTGCAACTATGGTTATGTGAGGCCACACCTAAATACACCAGTGAGGCTGAAGAGTGGGTCCGAGGTGACAAAGTTGTAGGTGTTTTCGCCACCAAATGTCAAATTAGTCGTAGCCTCTTGCAACTGGCACCAGTAATTGTAGTTCTTCACAACAAATGTTAAAATTATTGTATATGTTTTAACTTTATTACTCGTAACTAAAAGATACCACATACTTGCAACCCATATAGTATACCATGCATTCGAAACTAATTAATATAGAGCACATCCTTGCCATTAGGAGAACTGGTGAAACAAACACGCAATAAGCACCTAGGGCCATTAGCACATCAAGTTTTGGTATGGCCAATAAATCCACATGTGTATAATATTAAAAAAAATGATAAGTTTACCTCGGTGCTGTGGGGCCAAAGATCCAAATCTAGCTGTCCGATACCAGAACACATCCTGAGAATATGGAATAAGCTGGCCCCAAAGGCATGTCCATTTGCAATTACTTTCAGGTGCAAAATCGTGGTGCCAGGGAGCATTGTAATACAATCCATCAAGTACTGATAGTTATCTAACACCTACATGTTTGTAGAAAGTCACTAAAATGTGGTAGTTGCCAGATGGAAAGAAACCAAAACATCTCATTTCATCGTTATAAGCTAGCCATTGTTGTCAGCATGCAGGAAATGGTTGTTATAAGCTAAGAAGACCCACTTAAGATTCACAGAAAAGCTAGCAGGGCAAGCTTAAAACAAGTAAATTGTGCAAACCAAAACAAGTACTCCCTCTGTCCCAAAATATAAGGGATTGAAGATTTGGCCAAAGTCCAACTCTCAACTTTGACCAATAATGTCTATAAAAATAAAATTTTATAAATAAAATAAGTTACATATTATGATATTTTTTATATGAATCTAATTATATAATTTAAACTTTGTTAAAGTTTGTCAATATTTAGTTATTAATAATCAAAGTTTAAAATTTTTGACTTTGACCAAAACCTTCAATTCCTTAGATTTTGGGACAGAGGGAGTAAGCACGGCCATTCTCATATACTACCACCACCATCTAGATAATTACGTGCCTTCCTGCAAACAGTGACGGACGCAGCAGTTGAAACCTGGGTATTCCCAAGCTGATCAGCCAAGCAAAAAATAGAAACAAAGACGCCCACTATAGTGAATTTAAACGCAAATTGTAAACACAATATTCCACGGTAACCAGCTCTAGAGTTGATGAGGAGACAACATTTTGTTTCCATACAGTTCTTTCCCAGATAGATTTCAGATCAGGATTGAATTTTCTTCTTCATTGGTCTTGGTCAGAGATATATGATGTGGGGGAACAGAAATTACTAACAAACTGTGTGCAACGAACAAAAATAGTTCAAAACCAAGAACCAGCTAAGACAGCCGGCGAGTCGCATTCCGGAGCTTGTCGCCAGAGCTGCAGCCTCAACTTTTCGTGCTCGCTGGTTGCCGTGTTCCCGGCTGCCCTGCGCGGACAGTCACGCCGCCGCAGCGTGCACTTCGCCTGCCGTTCGCGAGTGACAGGTCAGTAATGTGCGTCGTTCTCTGATGGGAGCAGATGGAAGGATGGCAAAATCGTTGTATACTTGTGTATGACGTGGGCGTCTCTCGTCCATATTAGTGGTTCACGTATACAAGCACTATGCCTATTAATTTTTTTGGCAAGATTGTTGGGTATTCCTAGGAATACCCAAGCAACCAGCTGGGTCCGTCACTGCCTGCAAATCTCACATCAGACAAACAGTCCAAACCGCGCATTCCTTACTTGATTAGGGTATTTGTTACAATATCTGAACAAGGCTTATATTTTTCCTAAACACTCTGCAAGACACATATAAATTATGCTTAGGTACTTCATGGCAATTACTTAATCCCGTCTGCATGTCAAATATTAGGACATTGTGTTGTGCGCACGTTCCTTTTTTAATGTGATCGTCAGGATCCTTACGACATGTTATATGGGACACTTACGAAGTTGTTGGCCTTCAATTCTAACCCAGGTAAGTTAAACAAGCAGAAACTGTGATACTGACGAAAATGCCAAACAACAGAGAACTGAACTCACCTTCTCATAGACCAATGTGAGAACAAGAATTTCAACAACCTCGAAGAGCTGCAAGAGCCATACAGAAGAATGATTGCGCGTGGAGCTCTGTAATCCATATACAGAAAATTGGTAAGTTTCCAGCCAATCGACATGTTCCATCTCCCCAAGATGCACCGAGCTTGGATCATATAGATCCATCCACTCTAGCCAGTCAACCCGGGGGGCTGAGATGCAGGCAGCCGATGGATCATCACAATGACAAAAGCATCCTGCAACTCCTAAATATCGGAGAGCAGGAGCCACAATGAAGAGCCGCCGGAAACCACCCAGGCTCGTAAGGTCCATATACAGGAGAGACTCGGAATTAACCTCGAGTTTGGTGAGCCCCCAGGTGTCACTGACGACGAGCTTCTGCAGGCACGGGCACCGCGGCGAGGAAACTGCGTCCCCGAGCTCGCATGGCACATGGAAGTGGACGTTTCTCAGATAGAGTTCGGTGAGCCTGGCGAAGACGCCGGCGGGCCGCACGGAAAGGCCAAGAAACCCTAGGTCGAGCTTGACAACGGTGGCGCTCTCGAAACAGGGCAGCTCAATGGCGCCTCTCTGCGCGCGCCACTGGTCTTCTTGGGTCCCCGAAGCCAGCTGATTGCGGAAGTCGAGGTCGCCGGAGAGGCGGCACGCAGCCACGGGGAGCCATGCCGCCACGGACTCGGGGGAGGCGTTCTTGGAGTCGACGGAGAGGACGCGGAGAGCCCCGCCATGGGCGTCGAGGGCGTCTCGGATGCGGTCGGGCCGAGGAGCGAAATGGAAGTGGAGCTCCGGAAGGAGCGCCCAGACGCGGCTCCATCGGCGGGAGAGAATGCTGGTCTGAACGGCGGCCAAGGTCTCGATGCGGTGGAGGATGAGGACCAGGATGTCGTCGGGGAGCGCGCTGAGGCGGTCCTCGCCGCCGCAGCCGCCGCTCGGCTCCATGGAAAGGGGAAAGGATTTGGGGGCTGTTCGTGGCCCAAGACGAATATTAAGTTTTCATTTTATAGTGAGGCGAAAGGATTTTAGGGATTTTATTTAGAAAATAAGGATTTAGAGATAGTTTGATTTTTTTCTGAAAATAAAAATTTACATAAGGAAATGCATAAATTCAGACAACTAATCCACCGCACAGTTGAAAATGTTAAGTGTATGATGAAACATTCAATGCACTTAAAATCATTCTTGATTGTTTTTTGACAAACTCAAAGCCTCAGCTGTTATAAGTCTCACCTAGTGCTGGGACTCGGGCCGTGCTTGTGCCGGCACGGCACGGGCCCGTCGTGCTTCGTGCCGTTTCGTGCCGTGCCATGACGGCCCGTCGTGCCACGTCGTGCCGTGCCGGTCGGCCCGATGTGATGAAAATGCGGCCCGGGCACGGCACGGAGCACGGCGGGCCGTCGTCGGGCCGTGCCAAGCACAGCCACGGCCCGGTTTCAGTTAGATGCCTCTTTCAGAGTGCGTTTTCAGTATAGAGAAGACGCATTTTTTTGTTTAAATTGATTCTTTTATAGTGTTACATGGATAAAATAATTTCAAAAATTCCACCAAAATTACAATAGCTTAGTAAAGATATACTAGATGTGTATATCAAATTTGAGTTCCAAAATCATTATATTTTGAGCGTGACAAAAAAAAAAACAAAGGAAAAGTGAGCTTTTGCAATTTTTATCTCTAAAAAGATATTGAATTTTGAACTCAATTTTGGTGTGGAAGTGTTCCAAGTCAATACCAACCTCTATAATTTTTGGGGAATTTTTTCAACAATGTTTGCATGAATGTGTGTTCAAAATTTACTAATCAATATAGAAGTTACGAGCTTTTGAGACAAATGGGGAGCAATTCAAACATACATGAGTGTAAGTGTCACAAAAAAATTTATAAAAAAATCCTATGTGTAGATATGTAGAAGTTGTACATCCACACAAAAAATTACTTCAAAATTCAAATTGGTTGGGGATTAACAAAAAAGTAAAGATAATGGTGAATAGTGACTATTAGTGTATTGATTGATCAGTACAAAATTGAACCAGGGAAGTTTGCATACAAATATTCGACATGATAGAGATGATTTTTTGAAGATTATAGAAAAAAGAATCATCAAATTTGGACCACATATGCAAAATCTATACAAGTTTATATTTTGAAATACAAATCAAAATAACAAAAATAACGTTGACTAAAGAACTTGACAAGAACACACTGCCGGGCCAAATCCGGGCCGCCGGGCCACTTTCGTGCCGTGCCGGCCCGAGCACGGCCCATGTAACAGTTTCGTGCCGTGCCGGCCCGATGTGCCGAAAACCCGGCACGGCACGGCCCGTCAGCTCGGGCCGGGCCGGCACGGCACGAAATCTTATCGGGCCGGGCCAGGCCACGGGCCGTGCCAAACGTTCGGGCCACGGCCCACCCGGATTTGGCCCGGCCCAAGTCCCAGGACTAGTCTCACCTGATAGCGTTATGCGTCTTCATTTTTCTTCTCAAGTTTTGTTGGAAATTTTAGCCGACCTGTTTATGCAGTGGCGGAGCCAGCCGATGAGCCAAGAAGGTGCTCATTGCCCTTTCTTCTTTCTCCAGCCCAGCAGGTAGGGGGACTTGAGCCCCCCTTGCCAAAAACAAGAGAGATCGTCTACCTTGGTAATGGAAAGAATAGAGGGAGAAATAATGAGCGCTTAGGCTAACCATACCTAAAAATAAGGTAACCTTCAAAATATCGAAGATAGAAGGATTCAAAATATCTTGGAACGTAGTTACTACCTGAACCACGGAACATGCTCTTTGCCCGATAGCTACATAAACACATATTACACCTTGCATTTTTTAATTGAGAATTGTATCTTTCTATACATAACCAAAGAATAAAAAAAGATTCTTTAAGAGTCTCGGGTCTCAATAAATACCAACGAAGCCTAAGGCTGCGGAGAAAATTAGGTAAAGTACTCTAGATACAAAGTATAAAAAAGTATCTAAACTTCTCCTTTCGGCCATACTCCCAACCTAGAGTAGCTAGGTGTCTATGAAGTTTTGCAAAACCCAAACACCTAGAGATAGATATAGAGGTAGAAATTTGTCGAATGAACCACACTCCTTCGTAGACGTCATGAGTCCATTGATGAAAAGGAGGTATCTATGCCAACAGCCGCGGTAAATCAGAGGATGCAAGCGTTATCCGGAATGATTAGGCGTAAAACGTTTGTAGGTGGCTTTTCAAGTCTGCCCTCAAATCCAAAGGCTCAATCCTTGAACAGGCGGCGGAAACTACCAAGCTGGAGTACAATAGAGGTAGAGGGAATTTTCGATGGAGCCGTGAAATGCATTGAGTAAATACCTAGGCGCTAGATGAAGATTACTAAGATCTTAAAGAGAGAATTGAGGTCCGGTTCAAACGGTGAAACTGGTTTTTGGATTCGAATTTTAAATGAGTTTGAAATTTTAGCAAAATTTATCCGGCCTTGGCCAGTTTTTCAATCTGAAATCGAAACATATTATGTCATTGCTTTGAGCTGCTGTCATTGCCGATGATTAATATGTTGAGAGCAAAGAATTTTGACCTCATAGTATGCATGGTTATTTTTACTCTGTTACCGTGCAATGGTTCATCATTTGTTTGTGCGATGTTCCAAAATCGGCAGAACCGCGCGACGCTACCTAGCCAGAATGTATCCGCTTCAGTTAAAAAAAAAAAAGAATGTATCCGCTTCCGTGTCAAAAAAAAAAAGAGTATCCGCTTCCCTTGTGGCCGGCCCTACATGACAGCCTCACAAGGTGAGCCAAAACTACGCCATCCAGCAGCGGACGCGAGTGGCGAGAACTGGAGCCAGCCATGCCGCTCCTCTTCCAATCGCCGCCGCTATCGCTGAACTTCGCCGCGGCCGCCTCCCGCCGGGCAACTGCGGCCGCGGCATCCGTGGCCATGAGAAGCTCCACGTCGTCTTCCTCGGGTGCGTTCGACCCGGCCGCCTTCGAGGCCGAGCGCCTCCGCCTGGACGCCGCGGCGCGGGCCGAGATGGCGTCGGCGGCCGCCGCCGGGGCTGAGTCGGGGGCGGCGGACCCGCGAGCGTGGAAATGGGCCATACGGAAGCGGGTGTGGGACGCGCTGGAGGCCGAGGGCGTCGCGCGTGACCCGCGCCCCGTCCACCACCGCATCCCCAACTTCGACGGCGCCGCCGCCGCCGCGGAATCGGTGCGCTCGCTCGCCCTCTTTCCCGCGGCCCTTGTACCGTCTGCTTTTTAGATTTCTCCAGCGACGCCGCGTAAAGAAATTCAAGCCATTCATTCGTCACCCGTTGCTCTTCGTGAGCTACGCTATTTTTCCCCCAGCGAACGTGCAGGCGCAGATAGGCTCTTGTGATGTGGGAATTATAATCTTACATCACGCAAACTCACAATATTGTTCGTTTGTTGTAATTGGCTGCGGAATTGTGCCGCTGAAACCCAGACTGTTATGGCAGTATGATGTATTTTTGAGCAGAGCTGTAGCCATTCCACTGTCATAAGCAGTTTGCACTCGTCAACGTGTGCTTTAGCATAAATTTTAAGCTGTGGCTCGCAGCAAAAAAATGATCCTTGGTATTCACCTCTACATTGTAGTCCTGTCTCCTGTGCTCCAAGGCGCCTGTACATGTGATCCTTGATCATATACTTATTCAACAATTGCCCCTGTATTTCTGCACTGATGTCGGAAGTGTTTCAAACTGTCTCCAGTTGGGGAGGCTGGACGTGTTTCAGAATGCGCAATGTGTGAAGGTCAATCCTGACACACCTCAGAAGCAAGTTCGATTCTTAACATTGTCAGGTCAGTTAGCTATGACTGCAACTATTATGACTCCTCAAACGTAGATTAGATTGTACGCGTAAACTTCCCCTTTAGACACATGAAATACATGCACCTGGTTTTATGTTGGCTTTCACTTTTGCCCTTGTTTTCTTAAAAAAGAATCTGACAGTATTGTCAAGCTTCTGTTGATGCAGCTTGATAATGCTGATTCTTGCTCACTGCTTCTTATGTCAATACATGGTTCTGTATCCTGCTATAGTTCTGTAAATTTAGCTCTTGTTGATCTCTCTTTGTGTTGTTGTGTGCTGCAACATTAGTCATTAGGGAACTAACTTTTACATTTGTGAGGTGACTAGGCTGTAAAAATCATTTTTGAACTTCTTATCTAGGGAACTTGCAAATAAGTATTCTTGTCCCTTTCTTGTTCGTACTGCTTTTATAGATGGTGTTACATGTGTCATCCAGGTGATAAAAAGCTGCTGACGCCACAGCCTCGGCTAAGGACGGGATTTTTCTCAGTTCTGGAGTCTTCAATGATACCTGCTGGATGCATTCCTGAAGCGTGCACTTCTGTTGGTGCCGCCAAGTATGGGAGACCAATAGGTCTGGATGAAAGGATTAAGGTGGATTTAATTGTGATTGGGTCAGTTGCAGTTGATCCAAATTCAGGAGCACGGCTAGGAAAGGGTGAGGTAAATACTCTCTTCTTGTACAGTGGGTCAGTTGCCTTTTATTGACTTATTCCTTTCTACATTTCGACACCTAATAATTCATAGAAGAATAAGCTTTGAAACTGCTTTTGGTTTTTCCCTTTAGCAGAAAATATACTTGATTAGATCGATGCCCTTGTGTCCAATGCCGAAATTCCCTGAAATGGAACTAGGCATTGTCTCCGAAAGTTAAAATTTTCTTGTTCCCCAATCTGTAACTTTACCTATGAACATCTACAGGGATTTGCTGAGCTGGAATACGGGATGCTTCGTTTTATGGGAGCTATAGATGATTCCACCATGATAGTAACTAGTGGTGAGTTTCTATTGATTTATCTGCTAATCCCTTTTTTGTAACTTGTTTCATTTAGTAATGTATTATGATTGCTATAGAAATCCAATCTTACTGTTGTTAAGCATGAGCGGCAACTTTCCACTTATTTTGTCAAAACATATATCGCGCACTGATCTGTTAACCTGTGGTTAATTGGACACAATTTTGATTCTAACATTGCTTCACTGAAATTCATGTATGTATGCTTCCCTCCACCCCCCCCCCCCCCCCCCCCCCCCCCCGGAACTTGAAGGAAGATGTTTTTTTCCCTCCGTTGACTGAAATCGGACTGATTGATTCATGCTCCTTTATCCCTTTATCCCTTTACTACCACTGACATTAACTTTCTGTAAACTCTGTTTGGGTATAGTCCACGATAAGCAATTGGTGGATGACATTCCAGTTGAGAAGCTGCTCGTCCATGATGTGCCTGTTGACATTATTTGCACACCAACGCAGGTCATCTTCACGAACACTGCAATCCCAAAGCCACAAGGTTTGCCTGATTGCTGTAACTTCTTTAATCTGCAAATAATCCTTCCGCGGTCGATCAGTTCTCATAAACATCTGCATGCAGGGATTTACTGGGAAAAATTATCACCAGAAAAGCTGGGGCAAATCCGGATTTTAAGAGAGCTAAAGAGGCGCATAGAGGAAGAGACGGGAACTATTCTTCCATGCGGGCCTTCCGAGCAGTTGCCACCAACAGCTCGGCGAAGACGAAGACGGTGGCAACGCAAACGATAATCATCTTAACATCTAACACGTGTTACACATAACTTTATCTGAAAGTGTATAATCCTTCTCACACCGGTTTGATCAATGGCATGAAAACATCCATCCAAAAAGGATTGTCACTTGCAGGTGGGCCAGTAAAGCATCGAGTTTTTAGTTATCGCTCCGGGGTTGTTATCTTTCAACGGTGAATTCTGTACATCTGACCACTTTTCGGATGATACATCCGAGCTAGTGGTAACTGGCTTAAGTGACGAAAAATTGAAGATGATTTTTAAATTGTCGCGGCAACCTCAGCGGCAAATAGTTGAACCACACTATCCTCAAGTTTGTCTCCTTTGGCGGGTTTGTACACTCGTTGCTAGTCGCCGGAATGCAAGAAATAAGAATTAAGAAAGACGGAAGCAGTTGTGAACGAATCCACGGTATCGATCGCCCACAGCAGATCCAGAGTTGGCTGCCCCGTCGGACATGGCGTCCTCTCTCACTCTCTCTCTCTCGCATTGTTTGCCTCCTGACTAGGCTGTAGTTCAGGGTGCTGAAATTATGCCGGTCGTGGGATACTTTGTTCTGTTTTTCTATTCTCTTTGTTTTTCAAGCCTTTGATCCCCTGCACTCCTTGGCTATTGTTCTGTGCACCTGTATTTCTTTTTTTTTTTTGCGAAAAGAGAATTTCATTAATATTGAAGCATATTACATCCCCTGATTACAATAGCATCCCAATCAACACCAACTCCATTGATGGGAGACAAGAAACATTGAAAGAGCCATAAATTCCACCATTTAGGATCATCATCCCAGATGGATATGCCACGGACGAAAACTCCGATCTGAAAGAACACGGCCATCTCACCATCCACCACCGTCATCCTCAACTCCGACGGGGGAAAACTGAAACCGAACCCTTTCGCAAAAGAGCGGTAAACTGATATTCCACATGTAAGTATGAAGAACTCGCCGCCGTCAAGCCCGTAGCTGAGCCCATCGACGCCTCCTTCACCATATTCGCAATGGGAAAACACAAATCCGAGTAACATCCAGATGAATGTCACCGGAAACCAAACTCTCACTAGCCCACAGTCACGGTCAAGAAAAACCACGACGAGACAAAGGAGGGGCTGGAGTACCTTATTCTTCATCGATGATGGCGCCTTCGACTCGCCACCACCGTCGAGACGCATCCTCCTCCAGTGTTCCATGCCGATGAACTTGACGCCGCCGCACCGCCGCCGCCGCCCTCTTCGACCGATTCACTAGAGAAACCCTAACCCTAACAAACACCGCGACCGCCGTCAAAAACGACCGCCTCGGGAAGACCTACCTATCTAAACCTATGAAGGAACAAAGCGGACGTCGGGATGCCGGGCCTCCCTCCTCCACCGACGGCGAGGCCGTCGGAGACGAGGGGGCCGGCGTTACTTTTTCTTTTGAACCGCCGCCGCCTCTGTTTTCTCGCGTTGGCTTTTGACAACTGTCGCGTCTAGTAGTCCCATGACTCTGTGCACCTGTATTTCGACTGTTCCTCATGTGCCAATCTCTGTTTCTTCATACTGTCACCAGTTTCAGTTTCTTCATATTGTCACCAGTTTCTTCATAAGATCAAGGTGAAAAGATCTAGGGAAGGGTGAGGTAATTATTCACGTCTTTTTGATGCAGTTCAAGTTGAGTTGATATTATTATCGTTGTTCTACTTTTGGACGTCAATAAATGATAGAGCACCCAATTAGCTTTCGCTTGCTTGTGTCCCTTTCTTTCTTCAATACGTAAATTAAATCTGATTTAACTAATGCCTGTTGTCTTGTATCAACAGCAAGTCAGCAAGCCATCAACATCCCTTAAACAAAGGATTTGCCTACCAAAACTGAATTATTCATCCTCATTACCGTAATTTTTGAATTTAACGATAGGGATTTGCTTAGGACTAAAAGGCTTTGTTGTTGTTGTTGTTGTTGTTGTTGTTGTTGTTGTTGTTGATGTTGAACATCAAATAAGGATTTGCTAAGCTCGAACATGGGATGCTTCGTTACATGGAAGATGATTCAACCATGATAGTAACCACTGGTGAGTCATTCTTTTTTAAATATTGATCAATCTGGCAAACCGTGTTTTATATAGTTCTATGTTTTGTTTGGTGGTTCAACCATGGTTGGTATCTGTGTTATGTAAGAACCTATCGTAGTCCTGAGCAGGAATGTCTATTTGGTTACGCAGTGTAACCAAACCCACTTCATCTTACCTCTGATGCATTAGCCTATTGCCAACTTGACTTGGTTTTACACTTCGGATTCTAACAATGTTCGAAACATGATGGCTCATATACAGACTAGTATTTTATTCTCTTCAATTATGTTGAGTAACAATCCATTTCTTCTTTTTTACCTCCTATTATGAGAGAATTTCTTTTCTCGAACACGCAGGAGAGTTGCGTATCTTTGTATTATAAGGAAATATTATGAGCGAATTTCATCGATGCACGCATGATTTATCTCTTTCCTGATTCAGAAAAACTATGGTGTTTCCTCCCCTGTTTTATTCCTTCGACTGGATTTCAAATTGATTGTTTTTATTAGTCCTCGACTAAAATTTGTCAATTGTGTTGTGCCTGCAACTACAGTTCACGACAAGCAATTAGTGGATGACATTCCAGTTCACAAGCTGCTGGTTCATGATGTCCCCGTTGACATTTTATCTGCCCTCCAACTCAGGTCATCTTTACAAATACCAGAATCCCGAGGCCACAAGGTACGACTCATTGCAATCACATATTTAACCTTAAAAAAAAGCTTTATGTGATAAATTTTAGGGAACTTCTGTACGCAGGCATTTACTGGGAAAAAATGTCTCCTGAAAAGTTGGGCCAAATCCGCATTCTAAGAGAGCTAAAGGGCCGCATAGAACAAGAGATGGGAAATAATCTTCCTTGCGGGCCTTCAGAGGCTCCACCACTAACAGCAAGAAAAAATGAGGACGTTGATAAGTGATTTTTACTGAAGATAAATGATATGCACTCTTCTCTATGTCCCTGAAGTGCCATTATCTTGACCTAAAATGTGCTTGTACCTAAGAATGGCCCAATGTCGCAATAGTAATGGATTGAGCAGTGGTTCCCAAGGGTAAATTGATGTTCTTGTGTTGCAGCAATTCGCTGTGCCATTTGGGAAGCCAGGAATAAGGCTTGCTTTGATAAAAAGAAGAAAGAGATTAATAGTTTTTTGGCAGGTATCGTAGTGAAATTCAGACTTAATATTCCCCTTCAAGTTCCCTTTTTTTTCTTCTCTCTCTCTCATCATGGATGTTGTAAGATTGTATATTTCTGTTATGCTTTGATAAAATGGAGATGTCTGATTTGGGAGAAAGAAATTACCGAGTGGTAGGAGCACTGGAGCAGACCTCACCTAACAGTTACATGAACAGATTCCAAACCACTCATTTCTGTGTTCAAAGCACTTTGGCCCAAATTCACATTTTCTCCGCATGGGGACGACACTCTTTTGGAACCTACATGCCCTGGCCACACTGCTTTTTGAAGCTCCCAGTGAATGCCACTCTTGCAAGAAGTTCAGTGCACCTAGCATGTACTATGTTGACTTGCCAATTAGCTCGTGCCGTTGAAACTGTTCTGAGTTGGTCATCGTGTCGAAACAAACCGACGAAAATTCATTGCATTTCTAGAGACAAGCACCCTCATTTCTACACTTGTGCGTCCGGTACCCTCATTTCATGACTTTTATAGATTCTTCTTGACTCATTCGGTTGTAGATACACCCCAAACACTTCGTAACCATTTTTTGTGAATTGACAAGCACTTTGTAACTGGTACGACAAGATCGTAGCTTAGGGATAAACTTGTCCAGCATCATACACGCCACGCTAGATGTTGTTCCTAGCTCTACAATAACACTCAGGCATGCCAAAGTCAAGGCAATGATCTCACCAATTTATTCCCTCTTAAATATCTCAGTCCATGTCATGTTACTGAATTTATACCCCCCCCCCCCCCCAAAAAAAAAAAAGAAACCCAAACTTGTAACCTAGTTAAGGACTAGAGAGCGTGAGCCTCTTGGGGAATGTACTTTGCGTCCTCGTGTTTAGACTTTAGAAAGGAGAAAGAAGGCTAGATCAGGTTTCAGAATGTGAATGAAGAGCTTTTGCAAAGAACTTCGTCGCTTATATATCAAGGTCAAATGAAAGGTTTATATAAACTCCCGCTGCCAAGTGCTTTTGACCTCGCGCTATACGTAAGAGCATATCTAAGCTTGTTAAACGTAAGACATGACTCTCCTCGGATCAACTTAGGGCTTGTTAATCCACACGTGAGGATATTTTAGTGCATCAAAGTGTGAGAGGACTTGAGTGTGTCTGCGGCTTGGTCGGTTTATATTAAGCTAACCAGTGTCATGTGTTATGAATCGACGGGATTGTTAGAATTTCAAATAAAGAAATATGTCACACTTTATTCCGGACGGGTGTTTTGTTAATAGAACTCATGGTTATAATAAGAAGCCTAACAAATGAATTGTACCCATAACACTGCTAGTTTCGGGGTACAAAGTTAGCACTCCATAATTTTCACCAATGAAAAATTCCTCACGTTACTCTGTTTCTGTGGTCGATAAAGTCATAAAACTGTATGGGCCCCAGTCAAATTCAACACGTGGCATCTTCCGATGTCCCATCGCGGCCGATGATTCCAACATCAGCCGTTCGCAATCACCCTGCCGTCTTGTGCCGTCTATGCGACCAGGCGCCGTCTGAACCGGTTGACCGCCGCACGCGGGACACGAGCGAGCGGTAGTTGACTGTTGTATCTTTCCACGTAAGCAGCCGGGACGCGTCGAAACGACGGCCGACCTGTCTGTCAGTGACAGCGAGGGCCCGTCGCTGACTGCGGTCAACCTGACTGGTCCCACCGCCACGGCGGCGGCGGGGACGTGCCGTAGCAGTTCGCCCACGCCGCTGCCGGCGACGGCGACGGCGAAGTCGCCGGGCGGTGGCCGGCCCCGCCGCTCGCGCCGTCTGCTCGGAAGCTGAACGCTGCAGCTGAAGGCGACGCGCTTGCCGTCCCGGACCCGGAGGGATCGCCGCCGGCGCTCTGCAAGAACCTGGCGTACTCCGCGTATGGCTCCGCGCCGGGGAGCGCCGCCTGCGACTCGAGAAGCGCCTCCGGCAGCGACAACGGCGGCGGCGGCGCCGCCGAATGCTGGTGATGCTGAGACGACGGCGGCGGCGTTGGCGACGGGAGGGTGGCGGACTCGGGGAAGTTGAGCTTGGCGCGGCTGCCGCGGAAGCGGAGGGCGGCGGCGTCGTAGGCGCGCGCGGCGGCGTCGGCGGTGTCGAAGGTGCCGAGCCACACGCGCGCCGCCTTGTGCGGGTCACGGATCTCCGCCGCCCACTTCCCCCACGGCCGCTGCCGCACGCCGCGGTAACGCTTCCGCGGCGGCGCGCCGCCGCCGCCGCTCTCCCCTGCGGACGAAGGAGACGGGAGCTCCTCGGCGATGGCACGGTACTGCGACGATGAGGACGACGCTCCTGTCGTCGCCGCCGCCGCCGCAGGAGCCGCAGGCCATTGCTGCTCCGGCGGCAGCGTCGACGCGCCGTAGCCTGCGCATCGCAGAAGAAACAGAGTTTAGTGACCAGAATTATGTTAAAGAGTGATTGCTACTGCTAACAAATAATAAATAACGCAGCACAAGATGAGAATTACTGAACGATCGTTAGTGCTTTGTAAATTTATGATGTTGTTAGCTTTGGCTCCTCTGTTTTGTTTCGTCCTAGCTCTGTTTTGGCTTTCGCGTACAGCATGCTCTGTTCTGCTTTTGCTTTCGCAACCATCGAAGAAAGAAACAGAGCAGAGACTGAATGGGAAGTTCAGACAAGTTCTGAAGCTCACATAACATCGGTTCACCTAGATAGCAGATTTCAGGGAGTAATGCAGTCAAAATAAACTTATGGTCAGTGTGCTGATAATTTTTATCATATAGTTTAGTTTGATAAAACAGTGTATTATGGTATACTCTATGAGTTCTTTGTACAAAAAAAAAAAAAGGAACATTGAGAACTCTGCCAATACGATTTGCTGAGTTCATCTCTTGCATAAGAAAGCAGAAGTTCAAAGAAGATGAAGCGTGAGGAACTTCCACAGATGGATAAACAAACAAAAGAGCTTGAAAAGAAAAGAGAAGAGAGGGACACGTGCTGAGTCGCCAACACCCCTTGTTAAACAAAAACGACCATTATCATCGTGTGGACGCACACGGCGCCGTTTGCAAATGCATGTTGCACGATGCGTCCAAGTGCCTCGTGCACGTCTTCGTAAAATACTAGTATTGCAAATCGAGAAAAAAATCAATTTTGTAAAACATAACAAAACATCACCAGTATAATTATTTTTATTTTTTTAAAAAAAGAGCTTTCATGCAGGTCGCGGCTAAAATGCAGAGAGCGTGCGCGGCGGTCTTGTTTCTTACCGTCCAGCACGAACGCCGAGGACGGCGGCGCGGCGTCGAGCTCGTCGTACGGCCACCACGACGCCTCCTCCTCTGCAGAGGCGCCCATCGCGGCCGGCGGCGGCGCCGAGCCGGCGATCACCCTGGCCAGCGCCGACACCATCGCCGACATCTCCTCCGCCTGCCTGCTCCGCGACAGCGCCGGCGACGGCCACTGGCCTTCTCCTCCGTAGTCGTCGGCGGCGAGAAGCCGCCAGTGCTGCTCCCCGGAGTCCGCCACCGTGGCGATGCACATGAACAAATCAGGACACCGGCCGGCGGAGGTCTTAGATACTTAGCCAGGTGGCTACGAGACAGAAGCGACCTTTTTCTCAAATGGTTCCGTTCCTTGGCGAGCAACATGTGGACATATATAGGCTGATACAACATGTGAACTGCATCGTGCAGGTGCAGGCCATTTGTAAAGCTTCTTAGGCCACAAGCACGCTATAATTAATTAGGTAAGACCTCAATTTGTTACTTATTTATTACTAACTTGTAGTCGGAATACAGGAGAAATTACAAAATATAAAGAGTAATATGTATGTTCGGAAAGTATTTTTTTTAGACACGCATATTCGTGTGATCAATCAAAATAATTTGGTGCATTTTAACAGTAAATTCGAAGAAATTCAGCCTCATGCATATCTCTATCTCTTGCAAACTCTATGTTCTTTTACATCGCGAGTAGAGGAAGCAACAGATATCAGCATTACAGCAGGAAAGGATAAGTATTTGTCGACATGCCGCTGGTGCCGTAAATGGAACAGTTATCGACGTTCCTAGTTTCATCTAACGAACAATAAAGGAATCTACATTTTGCATACTCTGTTCCTACCTGTCGCCAACTTTTTACTTGTGTGTATGCTTATTATGACACTAAATAAGTTCAAAGACTGCTTGCTTGTCGCCTTGTCTTGCACTTTACAAAACTCAACGCAAATACTAGTATATAACTAAAGGTTTCTTCAAATGTGCTTTTCTAAGTAATCAAGTAACATTCAGGTGTGGTGGGTTATAAGTTTTGCCATCGCTCCGGCCAACAAATTTATTATCTATTTCTAACGCAAAAAAAGAAAGAAAGAGGAACTGGCAATTTGCTTTGACTGGATCAGGTTAGGTTTCACAATCGTTTGACCATGGACTCGTGCATGCAACTGCGAAGCACTTATCCGTCTAACTATCTGTCTAACGTGTCCTTTCGGCCAGTACCACCGAGCGGAAAGGATGAAGTAATGGATATTAACTTGGAGTAGACTTCGTTCGTGATTCTTGCTCTATTAAAACGATGGTTAATCATGTGTCAGTTACCCCTAAGATGGATAAATAAATGGAGCTAAGCACTAGCTAGCTCCGGTAAAAATGAACACGCTCTTGGTAATTACTGCCTCCTGTCACAAATTAATGCCTTCTTACTTTCAAAGATCAGGTAGAAAGGTGTAACTTTGATTATCACTAACTTTTAGAATATTTAGTTTGGAACATAAAAAGTTTGCTATCTTGAACAAATATTGGTATTTTACTATAATAGAAAACTCCATTCACTTTATCAGGCTTCACACTGTAGACTTCAATGTATGTGGCTTTAGTGAGGTTTCTTGGTAGGAATTTGGTTGGAGAAAACCTTTGGGCTCTTTTACCATTTGGTTGGAGAAAACCATAGAAAGATGTTTGTTGGATTTCTTTTATCAACCTTTTGGAGAAATTGATGTTAATGTAGCAGACTCGAGAGCCCTCAGGATTGGGATGTTCACACGTGGGTGTGCCAGAAATATCTTATTTGATATGGACGATGAAACTGGTAAACTCAAGCTGGATGAGCTTGTTTGACCGAAGTTCCTAGCTAGAAAGATTTCTCCATAATGCACTAGGAAATTGTAATCATTTCACCATCAGTTCACCGTGTTGCTGCAAAGAAAAAGAAGATATAGAGTTTTGTTATTATATATCTACAAACCTTAAAACAGGGTGTGTGTTATAAAATGTAGTGGTGCCAACATGTTACTTGTATGCCTGCATTTGTCCATTTTTTATAGGAAAACTAGAAAGTCTAAATACACCTATTGAGCTGGTCAATAGGTTTTGCACTTTGGACCATATTTATTGACACCCTAGTCTGGTTCAACAATAAATGGGCACCTTTTCCTCATTTTCTTTCTAATTTCATTCTTGTTGGATGTTATGGGTAAGCAACACGTGGAAAGCACATCCCGTGACGAAGCATACGCGCATGAGGCGTTGTCACATGACACACGTAACACACGTCTTAGGTTACAACTTTCCCAAAATGGCAGGTAACACACGTGTTGCCGCAACATTGCGCCAATTATATATTTTGCCGTTCTCTTCAGCTTCAGAAAGAACTGGGACTCCCTGCTACTGGCCCTACTACCTGTACGTAATACGTATACCACTTGGCATGTCATCTGTCAGATTGTCACGTATAGTAGCATTGGTTAGTTGGCCGAACAAACATGATTCACATTATTGCATGTTATTATATGACTCAAGGACAAATACAAGTGAAATATAAGAAGCCTATCACATCTACATAATAATTAGTTGTAAATTCATTCACTAGTACGACGCCTATCATAGAGCAACATCTATGATAGAACAACTGGTTAGAACAACAGGAAACATGCAAGCAACATCATATTATAAAAAAGCCAAAATTATCTTTTTTCTTTCAATCATGGGTTTTAGATGGAATCTATTTGATCCATGCTATGCATCTAGCGTTGCCTAAAAGATTGATTACCTTCCACAATAATGGCGACCCTAAGTGGCAACGTGTCAAAACGGGAACCTAAGCTTGAACAAGTTTGGAAATGCGTCACATCAGGGCGGGCACGTGGCTCACTCGTGATCAAGTTTAGCGGAACCCATCTGTAAGACGATGCACACGTGTCGAAAGCAGAGCGCTCCACTTTTGCTGGTCTTCCCTTCACTCCATCGCATGTTGGTGTCGATCCCAATGCGCACGTGTGTTTCTACAACAGCAACTGGGTGCTAATTGTAGTGTGAGGCACACGGGGGGAAAAAGAAACAGAATTTCATTACGTCATGGCAAGTAACGTGTACCGAATATTTAATCTGGAAAGGTAGCAAAGTTCGAAAGATTGTTTTCGAACTAGTAAACAAGTGGACCTTGTTTCAAAAATAATTGACACTTTGAATTTTACTATTCAATGTTCGGCTTTGTCTTTTTGGAAACAATAACAATAAAAAATGTCCTCACAAATGACTTTTGATAGTAATATTTGGGGGCATGTTCTTGTTTGAACGACAAATCGCTTGGAACAACTTACCCCTGTATGTTTTCCCACTTTATGGAATGTGCGTTCAAACATATCTGGGAAGTGAAAGGGGTCTTGGCCTAGCGGTTAAGGCATCCGAGTAACACCTTTGAGGTCCTGGGTTCGACTCCCGGTGGGAGCGGATTTTCTAGGATTTAACGGCATTTGTGCTTTCAGCGGTAGGCGACGTGGCCGTCGACAGCGAGGCGCCAGTGGTGACTTCGGGAATCTGAAGAATTTGCCGGCTCAGTCTTCGAAGATGCTCATAGGGGTAAGGTTTGCCTATGTGCGTTCATAGGGGTGAGTGTGCGTGCGTTGTGAGTGTCTGAGTTGTACTGTGTAATTTCTAAAAAAAAACATATATGGGAATATTAGATAAATGATGTTTTGGCAACCCATCTGGTTATAATAAAGTTTGACAAAGATTAATGGTTTTGGACGTCAGATACCTTTATATTGGCGGTGAGAAAAGGAACAAAGCTTCTCTTTAGGAGGAAATTGAGAGAATAAAGAAGATTCATGCATGTGCTGGTGTCGTGTTTGACATGTTTTCGTGCTCGTGCAAGAAGGCTTGCAGCTCTGTACCAGTTCAGATTGAACGAGTTGTGTGTAGATAAATACGCGAGTAAATTAATTGCCCCTTACAGTCGAGTTTATATAGCTTTACTGGGCGGTCAAGATTACATCGCTACAACTACAAATAGAATTTCACATTTCATCCTTATTTTATGATGTACGACAGCATGTGTTTCAAAGAGAGAGGAGTTCTATGGTGCTTGGAGTTAACGGTAACCGTTCGTTTGGTCAGATCTAATGATTATAAATAGAGAGGAACCTAGTGAAAGGAACCTTAAGTTGTGGACCAGTACCAAATAATATGGACCCGGTACTATTTTTTTTTCTTTTTAAAAAAATTGATAAAGGGTAAATTAGTACTTTCTTGTGGTGCTGGAGGCCCGTCCCCGGGATTAACTGGCGGCGCTGCTGTATCCGTCGCCTCCCGCTTGCTCGGTCGCTTGACACGGCGACGCTGGTCATCGACGCCGGCGGCGTATCCGCATGCGGCGCCCTTGCCGTTGAGTTGGGAGTCCCCTTATACATGTGCTTCGCATTGCCGTGGATGGTGTTGTCCCTGTTCCTTCACCTCCGAGAGCTCCGACGCGGCAATCACGGGTGGACTCGCCAGAGAAGAAGGAAAGAGATGGCGTATAGGAAAGAGACCGAAACATTGAAGACGGCGCTGCAATCCTGTAACCGTTCCAGATCTTCACGCGAGTTTTTGGACTTCGAGGGCCCAAGCAGGTGAAAGACGACGACTTAGCCAAGGATCAGTTACTAAACTACCCCTAAGTAAAATTAATTAGGCTCGTAAATTGTCTTTTACGATCAATGGCTGATATTAATCGGGAGTGGAGGAACCTCAGGTTCCTTTTCAAGCACTATAGCAAGTCTCTTCAAAAAGAGAGGGATAGCTACTTCAACAACTTTGCCGACCTGATCTATCCTTAAATGTTTTGAGCGCCTGCACGGATACCGCAGTTTGCCCAAGTGGCATGATAAACACGTTTTGCATTGAGATTCAGTACAGAGCCAGGATAAAGTTCAGAAACGAGAAGCCTTTGTTTCATAAAAAAAAAATAAAGTTTGTGAACGTTGCGGTGTTTTTCTTCTCACTCAATAAAATAGGGCCATCGTCTCAAGAAGAATTTACCAGCGATGAACTCTTTCCATAGTTCACACAACGGTCTCTCCGTCACAAATAATTATGCAGCCAGCAGACCAAACAGTCCTTGTTTAAACTAACCATGCATCCTTGCTTTCGAGTGTTTTGACATTGGCAAATACAGCAATTAATCCTAACCCTTCCACCAACAAGTTAACCACTTTTGACAAAAAAAAAGGAACCTTCATCAGAATTAAAGAGGTCAAATCTCGATAGGATTACAATCACTATCACCGGAGACTAGGACCAACCAGGACGGCAGCTTCAGTTACCCGGTACGGCAAAGCACGGCAATCCGGCGACCGGAAAGCGCTGCCTCAGCCGTGCCAGCCAAACCTCGAAAACGAAACTTACAGAACAGTTTGCTTGGGCTCATGACTGAAGACAAACGCGAGTCAGAGTTCGGCTGAAATCAGCGTGTTCGTCTCGCTGCTTTGCAACGGCAACAGTGTTCGCAGTTATTTTTTCAGCAGCCGCTACAGCGTTTTCAGCAGCAGGTACAGTATTCGCAGTTATTTTAGCGAAACGAACAGGTACAAAGTCTCAACATCGCGCAGGATTCGGGCACCGGCAGATGATCCAGCGCCTTGCAGATGACACTTGTGTCTTGACCGGTCAAATGAAGTTTGAGGCACATGAGGAGCTGTCGATTTCATGTCAAAGTCACAGAAAAGTTGCACTCCTAGCAAAGTAGCAACTGAGAATTGACATGGCACCTGAGAAAATTGAATGTCCCGACGATTTCAGGGTAGGCGCCAGACGCTTGAATGTTTTGGTTGGAGTTTGCCAGATCCGTTTGAATGTATCACTCGACACTGGTTTGGCTCACATCTAGTACAAAGAACTGTCGAGCAGATTTCCTCTTCTTTGTTGCCAGAAATCCACCCCCCCCTCCCCCCCCCCCCAAAAAAAAAAGAAATGAAACGTAATTCGGCGTTATCACAGCCTTTTTATGCATTTCGACTCTGAAACGTGGAGACGAAAATCCTCCATGATACTTGTATCCATCACAAATGCAAGTTTTTCAATGTCATCACCGAAAGGCAACCCCCGTCAACAAAACAGCATCTGGTCACCTTCAGTACGTCAGTGTCCTGGTACTACCATACAACCGTTGACGACTTGAAGGACATCCGTAAATTCGTGATGTGCCTCAAGAGTCTTTTGCTATTTTGGCCTTAGTTTTGCTGGGCTTCTCTACAATAGCCTTAGGAGATTGGGCTTCTCTAAAATAGCCTCCATATCGTTGCCGCTCCGCTAAAATAGCCATCTCTTTTTCTCTTAGACAAAATTGCCCTCGTCCTTTCTTCTTCCTCTCGCACAGCCATCAATCTCCACCTCGCCGGCGCGCAGATGGGCGGGTCGAAGGCGTACGCGATGGGCTCCACCCGAGCATGCCGTTGACGACGCGGCGCACGTCCTCGAACAGCCCCGCGCGCGGACTGGCAGCGGCGACACGCCGGCGGGCGCGCGGCCTGCGCGCGTAGGGCCGGCGAGGCGCGGGCGTGCCACGGTGGCCACGGAGGCGCGGGGCAGGCGAGCTTCGCTCCCAGACGCTATGACGGGACGGGAGCTTGCAGGCTAGCTCCGCTCGACGAGCTGCCTCTGAACTCACAACAAATCAAACATGAATGGAGCAGCAACTCCCAACTCAACTTGTACTTTTCCTCTTCGTTTTTTTATGTGAGATGGATTTCTTGCTCTGTTGCGTTGCTGCAAGCGCGGGCACGGGCCAGCGTGCGAGCTGCAGCACAGGGGCGCGAGCGCGCGGCGGGCAGCTAGGGCTGTCTGTGGCACCACACGTTGCAGGGAGGTGGTGGCCGACGAGTTCTTCCGATGGAGCATGAGTGGTCTGACGCGAGGAGGAAGAAGAAGAGATGAAAGGGCAATTTCGTCCAAAAATGCAGAGATGGCCATTTTAGTGGAGCGGCATTCTATTCGCGGCTATTTTAGAGAAGCCTAATCTTCTAAGGCTATTTGGACGAAGCCCAACAAAACCGAGGCCAAAATAGCAAAAGACTCGTGCCTCAATCCCTCTTCTTCGAGATCAATCGAACCTGCAATCATGGGCCAAACTCGCTGCACACCCAAAACCGTCCAACTCACATTCTGAAACAGACATGCCCGTCTGTTCCTCTTAGCTCGATTGCATAACATCTGCTGGAATTTGGCGAACAGCATGAGATACCTCACCTCAGGTGATGTTCGGTGCGAGCGGACCCGCCATGGATCAATAAGAAATTTGCTATTTTGCCCATCGCTTCGGTGGGCTTCGTTACAATGCTCACCCAACATTGGGCTTCGTTATAATGCCCGTCACTACGTTGCCGCATACGCTAAAATGCCCACGGCGACTTTTTCTATTTTTCGTAATGAATTTTGATTAATAAACGACGTGATGGGACGAGAATGCCCCTGGCTGGATTGTTTCTCATCGATTGAAGTCGAACGATGTTTCTCCTCTCTCTCTCTCTCTGTTCGAACACGGTAGCCTCTCTCCCGTCTCTCCCAGGGCCGGCGACGGCGTGCGCGCCCCTCACTCCCCGTCGAGATGCCGCCGGACGGCGAGGGCGACGGCAGCCATGCGCCCCCCACGCTCCCTTCCTCCGCGATTCGGTCGACGCCCGCGCCTCCGCCTGATGCGCCGCCGCCATGGACGGCGCCCGCGCCTGATGCGCCGGATGGGCGCGGCCGGCCCGGTCCTGGGCCGCCTCAGAAGGACGGCGAGGGCGACGGCAGCCATGCGCCCCCCACGCTTCCTTCCTCCGCGATTCGGTCGACGCCCGCGCCTCCGCCTGATGTGCCGCCGCCATGGACTGCGCCCGCGCCTGATGCGCCGGATGGGCGCGGCCGGCCCGGTCCTGGGCCGCCTCCGGCTGACGCGCCCGCCTCGGAGGCCTGCTGGGTTGAGGCCGCCCATAGCCCCGGCGATAGGGCTCTCGCAGCCCATGCCCCCGACGCCGCGACCCTCATCCCCGATGCGCCGCCGGATTTCGATTCGGCTCGATCTCCCTCAATCCAGCAGCAAGGTATGCGGTGTTTATGCTTGTATGTCACAATCCAGCTGCAGATGCAAATTTTTGTTTCGATTCGGTTTGAACTGTTGAATTGGTTGTAACCCTAGGTGAAGGGGAGTGTTGGCAGATGGTTGAAATGCATGTCATGGAGAAGGAACCAACAGTTCAGACAGTTGGTGATGATGAGGTGGGTGTGGAAGCACCGATTCCAGAAATTGATTGGGATGCTTTACAAATTTTAGAAAGAGATGATGAGGAAGGGAGGTTACAAATTGTTAATGATGAGCTTTTTTATCACTTTTTGGGCTTCAATGTTGAGGATGCTAGGACAGCTGAGGCTAGCAGTAGTGCTTGTAGACCTCCGGAATTAGATGTTGATGATGGTGCAGCCATACCGGTTGATGATCACATACCAAATGAGACGGTTATCGTGTATGACCCGGATAAGCCTGAATTTAAGCTAGGTGCATTGTTTCCTTCAATGAAAATATTTAGGCTTTGTGTCAGACAGTATGCCATAAACAAGGAATTTGAGTTGGATGTTAAGAAAACTGATAGCAAGAGATATGATGGTTATTGTAAGGGCTTCCCGGATTGTGCTTGGCATGTGCATGGACGACCGGAGCGAGAGGGTGGAAAAGTCATCGCTGTAATAATTTTCTCTAAAGCTTTTACATTCAATCTATTACTTTCTTAACTATGCGATGCTTATTGCTTTTGATCTTCTGTAGGTAACCAAGTGGGTTGAGGGTCACACTTGTACATCTAGCATGAGGAGGAAGAAAACTACTCCAACTGCGAAATGGGTTGCTTGAAAGGCTGTTCCTATCCTTCAGAAGACTCCTGATATGGGTGTTAAGGATATGCAAATCAAGCTACAAGATGACCACAAGTGCATACTTGAAAAGACAGGAATATGTGTTCCTGCAATATCTTCTTTTTTTTTCTAAGTATGGGCGTTTTTTTTCTATTTTTGATGCACGTCTTGTTCTGGAAGCAAAAAAAATGGCGTTGCGACATAGGGATGCGCCTCCTGTAGAGCAAGGGGTAGTTTGGTCCTTTCATGTGCCTTTTAAGTCAAAAATAGAGGAAAAGGAGAAGAAAAGCCGCCGTGGGTATTTTAGCGTATGCGGCAACGTAGTGACGGGCATTATAGCGAAGCCCAATGTTGGGTAGGCATTGTAACGAAGCCCACCGAAACCATAGGCAAAATAGCAAATTTCTCTGGATCAAGGGAGGAAGCAACCATCGCCTGAAATAACACGGCGGAGCAGCTCCGGCGAGAATCCCCGGTGCGGGAGTTCGTCACGGTCTCGGGCCGCCGGCGCTGCCGCGGCAGCACCTCCAAACTAGCTAGGGCGCCGCGGCGGTGGGCGGATGCAGGAACGCGCGGGACGCCGGCGTGCGCAGCCAGCGGAGATCCGCGCCGCCGCCGCCGGCGCGCGACGCTATTTGCAAAAATGCCCTTAATTTGGATCGCGACTAATAGTCACGATCCAAAAAATATACACATAGACCCCTGATTTGGGTCGCGAGTATTAATTGCGATCCAGATATTTACAAATAAACCCCTGTATTGGATCGCGATTATTAGTCGCGATTCAAATATTTACAAAAATACCCCTGGTTTGGACGGCCGGCTCCGTTGGCGGCGGCGTTCCCTCTACCGCGCTCGGCTCCTCTTCCTCTGAGGCTCCAGTCCGTGTCACCACCGGAATCACGAGACATCGTCGCCAGGCCCGGCTCTGGGCCTAGGCCATGAGGGCGACGGCCTAGGGCCCAGGGCAGGGAGGGGCCCAAAATTTTTTGCTTCATGTATACTTACTTGATCATGGCCTGAGCCCAAATCGTCAACAGATAAAATAATATCTCCTGCGGCCCAGCAACTATCTACAACCCATGAATACGAATGTGCTTTAGGCCTGCATTGCGTACACTCTCCAAACTCTAGTTCAGCTGCGCCATCCGCGTACAAGATGCCGCCTTCGGCCCTTTTCAACTTCGCCGCTTTGGCTAGTCCTCCTCCTGTGGATGAGCAATTGAGCATTGAGACATGAGTAAACCGCGATTCCCGTAGATAAATCTAGTCCAGCAAAATCAGTTTTGCTGTTTTTTTGTTCATCATATTTGCATCAACCGCCGCAAGGATCGTGATTCCCCTACCTATGTTTGCACGTCAGGTCAAACAATAAACACTTGTGCTTGAAATTTTGAAGTTGGAACAAGCAAAACGAAAGAATTAAGGCCAAGGATTGGAGATAATTTAGTGGCGGCATGGAGATTTCGTTTTGTATTAGTAAATTCGTTAGGACTTTTATTTCTTATTTTTGTTGCTGATGCTGAAGGAATGTTTTATTTTCTACAAAAATTTTCATTGTGATATTTTAATTAGTTTTTGAGAAATGAGAACCAGTTAAAAGCCAATCCTATTCGTTGGTTTATCTTTCAGAGTTCATTATATATATTTCTGAGTAAATTGTGAAGCATATTATTTACATATAGCCTAGAGGGCCCCGGCGCCGAGTTCGCCCAGGGCCTTCGAAAATACAGAGCCGGCCCTGATCGTCGCATCCATCCCTGTTTCCGCAGAGAACCCGAGCCAAGCGAGGCGAGGCGAGGCGCGGAGAGTTCGAGCTCGGCCCGGCCCGGCGGGCATGGCAGCTTCGTCCAAGGCGCTGCGCCGCAACCGAAACGCGGCTGCGTGGACGTCGTCGGCGCCGGTTGAACGCCAGCCACCGGCAAGCAAGCAAGCTCGAGTGCTCTCTGCATCACGATGATGCCGTCCGTACGTCGCCGTCCCCTTCCCTGGTCGCCGCCGAGTCCACGGCGATAGAAGCTTTCCAGTGATGTCCTCTGCATCTGAGCTTTATGAGCAGTTTGACAACGAACATGGTGGTGCATCCTCACGCCATGGATTGATGTCTGAATGACGTGATGCTCATGCTCTGCTCGTCGGATGGATCCCATCCCAGGGATTGGTGCCAATGACGATGCTTGGTGAGGTTTCGTTGGCAAATGGTTATCGGTGACGTGCTAACACAGTCGCGATTTCAGCTTCCACAGGAAGATTACGCTTAGCGGCAGCGATGTATCTCAATTGTGGGAGCCAGGTCACCGTTAATTGATCTCCCCACAATCACCATTCACTACATTAAGCTGAAGAAATAAGTAAAAGCTCACTACTACACTTGCAAGATGATGACTTTACAATAACCTCTGTTCTTCGCCAAAAACATGATGGCGACCATCAAGCATGATTCTGGAACGGGCGGACGATCGATTCATCGCTTTGCTAATGACTCTTACCAGCCAAAACTGGCGGGCGACAAGGAAACCGAACAAAAATGTCTCTTGATTCCACTCGTATCAAGGTTGTAGAAAGTTTTTTTTTTTTTTGATCAAAAGGTTGTAGAAAGTTGCTGCGAAAGAACACCTACATGCATTTCCGGTGATTTTTTATCCACACCCCAGCTGCAAAAGCATATTCCCTGGTCTACGTTTCACCCACAAACTCCACACAGCACATATCTGTTTGCAAGCACATGCATATTCGTCACCAGAAATTCGAGTATCAAAATAAAAACAGCTGGATGCTGCATGATGTTGTAATGATGCCGTCATTTAACATAGCACAACACCAACCAAGCAAGGGAAGGGAACTTTTTTTTGGTAAGGTTATAAGCTCTGCAATCTACATTTTAAATGTTCACGGCAGATTGGAGCAGCAGCAGCAACAAGATTGCCACTTCAGAATTGCGCAGTTCTTTTCTAGAATGCCAGTTACCAGGAAACTAACTACACAACAGGATGAACTTAGAACGATTCTGCCGCCATGTAACCCCCGGACACGGAACAATACAAGTTAGCAGAACAGAATGCTGTACGCGAGCTTCTGCTTGTGCTGCCAGAGAATGGGGTAACCAGGTCATCAGATGATTCCCTCCTAATCGCCATCCACTCCTTGGAGCGAGCTGAAAAAACGCATATACATTAGCTTCTCATTGCTCACCATAACACTTGTAGTCAGAAACGAAACAAAACAAAACAAAACTGAATATCTACCATCAACAAACTATGGTCAGAAATACGGTACCAGAATCTTTCGAACAAAGCTTAGTGAAATAAATAGTAATATAACATTACAGTCTGCACTGCAAATTGCAATATTTTGTTGCAACAGTGCAAAGAAGTGTTCATCAAATACAATACACCATCAGTAGGCATTTAGATACCAACGCAATCTACAAAATTATATCGCATTAAATAGCATGCAAGGACAACCATCCATCACATGAGGAGACCAAAAAAAAAAAAAGGAGGCACATCAGTTTGTCAAATAAGTTGCCAAAATGAGCTTATATATTGATGCATTTTCTATACACTATTTCTCCAAGGGATGAGAGGTCCCAAGATATGGTTTACTATATGTTTTCCTATCTAAATTTATGAAGACACAGAGCTATGTGCCAAATACTGGATTTGCTGTTGTACTGGTCTATGGATGTTGGCAATGATATCAACATCCAAGCAGGAAATCAAAAGACTCAATGCAATGAATTTTTTAGCTTACCAATCCACATACCAATAAGCAAAACACCTATGAAACACGACTGCATGCAGTAATGCACTGGTTAGGACAATACAAGAACCAACAAATTGTTAAAAATAGCTTGACACAAACATAGCAGTGGCAGCGCGAGAAATGAACACAAGCATTCAACAACAAAGTTCTGCTTGTTTTACTGCAGTATATGATCAAATTGGGTTTCTGAATCACGCATGCTTGAGGAGATCAGCGGATCACAACAGTGACCCTATAAGTACAGTTGGAATGTGATGGATAGTTTCCTTCTCTTAAATTTCTAAATTGAGCTAGTATCATTATTTCAATCTTTGTTAAGTCTTGAACTAACACTTAATTTCACTATTCAGTTTAACAGGACCCCTAGTCCACAACTCCCTCCCTCTCTCTTGAATGAAAGCTAAAACAAAACAAGCACTGACCAGCATATCAAAAGGGATATCACCTTCGTCTCCAGCACCAATCTGGCGTCAAGGGTATCCAGCTCTCTCCTTTAAAGTTCCACAGAAAGAACAAAAGACAAATGCAAATTGAGGTGACAAACAAATGTGTTTAGTCAATGTAGGTTTGTTTTTCATGGAAATTGATTACACCTTCAAATCCATAAACCTGCAGTTATCTTGAGAGAAGATTTAGTGTTCCAGATAAGGATGAACTTTCAGAAACATCCAGTTGAGGTTATCAAAGGATAAAAGCCCAACTCATGTAGCTTTTGCCATGGAAATGGTGTAAACAATGTGCACCGTATTTAGACAAAGAAACTTATATCCTCTTCTAACTCTAGGCTCTCTCTTCACCTTCCCGTGACCAGGAAAACATGCTAAACAACACTTCTCATACTGTGCATTTTAAGCTTCACACCAGTCAATTGCCTCATTTTTTTATACTCCCTCCGTTTTTAATTATATAACGCCGTTGACTTTTTTGTTGAACTTTGACCAACAATATATGTGAAAATAATTAGTTGTTTGAAGTAAAATGTATATTATTGGATCTATCATCAAAAGCACTTTAAGATTAACTTATACATTTAGCTATTTGCATAAATATTTATGAATAAGACGAATAGTCAAAGTAACGAACAAAGTCAACGGTGTCATATAATTAAAAACGGAGGGAGTATTTTTTATTGAGGGTTCACTGAATTCCACAAGTAGAAACAAGGATCAATTAAATTTCTCATTGTCAAGGTAAAAATGCATATTAGTTTTTCTAAAAAGTCAGCACAACAACACTCACTAGAACACTTACATCTCAAAATGTTACTGTAACTAAATGTGTTTCAACCTCAACCAAGCAGCCCCCTGTTTGACACAAGGTACCCGCAAAGCATAGAACCAGTAGGCTGGAGCTTGAGACGAACGTCCGCATCTTAGTAATCCGATCAAACATATACTTAGAGATTCAAACAAATATTACAAGATTAGCATATATTGCAGAAGTGAAACTTTAGTGCAGTCCAATTGCTGCACTAATGAGTTACAGGGAAGGCTGGAATGAAAAGAGCATCCTCAGCTCATAACATCCATTCCAAATGAAAGGGAATATATTCTACATTATGATGCTAGAAGCACAAAAATTTTACCAAACTCGAGCTCCAGCTAATACGATAAGAGCAAAACAAATGGCCTCTTGGTAAAACTTGAGATTAAGAAAAACATTTACCTCAAGAATAATCTAGCTAAAAACTTCGTAAAACTTCTCGATAACAAGCAAGCCAGAGTCAATCGACTCAAGAGGATCCTTTCTGAGCCGATGCCTCAAGCAGTTTGGTATGACAGTAGCAATATCCTCCACCGTGACTTTGTCCCTTCCTTTCAGTGAGGCCAATGCCTTGGCAGCCCTGTTGGTCACAATGTCACCTCTGAGTCCGTCAACATTCAACTCAGAGCACACCTTGGAAATCTTGACACGGAGGTCGTGGTCGATCTGCACAGCACCGAGGTTACTCCGTGCGGATGAAATCTGCTGTTGCAGCTTCTCTTGCTCCTCTTTGTACGACTCACGGAACCCCTTTGGATCTTTGTCGAACCGAGCCCTCTCCTCCACAATCTTCACTCTCAGCTCAGCGTCCCTCACTGTGCCAACCTGGGCGTGCATTCCAAACCGGTCCAGCAGCTGCGGCCGGAGCTCTCCTTCCTCCGGGTTACCAGAGCCGATGAGAATGAAGCGAGCTGGGTGGGAGATGGAGATACCCTCCCTCTCCACCGTGTTCCATCCGGACGCGGCAGAATCCAGCAGCACATCCACGAGATGGTCGTCCAACAGATTGACCTCGTCCACGTAGAGTATCCCCCTGTTGGCCTTGGCGAGCAGTCCGGGCTCGAACGCCTTGACACCCTCGGTGAGCGCCTTCTCGATGTCGATAGTGCCGCAGACCCTGTCCTCAGTGGCGCCGAGGGGCAGGTCGACCATGGTGATCTTGGCGGTGGTGACGGGGAGGTCCATGTCGCCCTGCAGGACCCGGTCGCGGACCTCGGGGCCCATGACCTCGGGGTCGTCGGGGTCGGAGTTGAAGGGGTCGCCGACCACGACGCGGATGTCCGGGAGCAGGTCGATGAGGGAGCGGACGGTGGTGGACTTGCCGGTGCCCCTGTCGCCCATGATCATGACGCCGCCGATCTTGGGGTCGATGACGTTGAGCAGCAGGCAGAGCTTCATCTCGTCCTGCCCCACGATCGCCGCGAACGGGTACACGGGGCGCTGGCTCTCCTTAGCGCCCGACGCCTTCGCCTCCTGCGTCGAGCTCAACAACCACCGCGCATTTTGAGAAACAGCCTCACCATGGAACGCGGATTGAGAAGAAATGAGGGTTGAGGGTTGGGGTGTCTCAGTACCTGCTCGGCGGCGGCGGGGACGGCGACATTGCAGACGGCGAATCGGCCGCGGCGGAACCCCTTCTTGGACGGAATGCGGCCCGCGAGGGCGAGAGGGCGGGAGGTGGAGGCCGAGAGGAGGGCCCTCGCCGATGCGGCGGCGGCGGGCGCGGTGGTGGGGGAGAAGGAGGAAGCCATGGCGGGGAAGAGAGGAGGAGGCATGGAGGATGAGGTCCGTCGATTTTGTGGGGGAGGGGATAAGATGGGGAGAAGAAGATGGGTTCGGATAAGCCAAGGGATGCTGCGATTGGAGGCTGCTCGCAACAAAATCCTGAATGGAAAACAAAAAGAAAAGCCCGCTTGTCACAAACGTTGTGATTTTGTGAAACCTCGATTTATAACTTCAAACAGAAATTATCATACATACCACGTATGTACGCTTGGATATATATGTTGCTTGCTCTTGAGATGGAGCAATAGTTGTGAAACAAGTCTACAAGGCTGATCAAGCCACTACCATTGTTGTTGCCTTAATGCCATATGAAATAAGGGACAAGTGTAGGAGTATTACCCTAACTTTGAGTTCCATATGTGATTTTGCCTAAATTTTTTAGGCTTTTGGTTCTACCCCCATCTTTTGAATTTAAAATAAAGCAGTAATCATTTGTCCTCACTTTGAGTGTAATAAAGAAACACAAAATATTCGTCTTAAAATATGCCCAAATAGATTAGAGAAAAACAAACTTTATTTCATTTGAGTGAGATCGTACACGAATTTTCATGTGATATCTTGTTACCAATTCATCCAATGAGCAAAAGGAGAGAACTTTTGTTGGTTCGATCTAATCTGTTACCAGCACCACTGCTTTATACTTATTACATGAATCGTCAGCACGGCTAAAAGCATCAACGATGAGCGCATAGTTGTGGTCGTCCGTGATGAAGTCAACAGTCCGGACTCTACCACTCTCGACCTTGCAGAAACTGAGTGTGGTGTGTTGTTGCATCACAGCTTACTTGCCAAGGCCCTGGATAAATGGCTCATTTACATACACGGTTGGGCTCCATGAACTGGAGTCGGCCATTGGGGCAATGGTATACATGAGGATGAAAATGGTGAGTATGAAGTGGAACGAATTCGTTGCTTCCCAGTTGGGTTGAAATAGCTTATATTGTGTTCTTTGATTAAGTTGTGGTGTTTACAAGCTTCCGGTGGTTGTCGATATAAGCCGGGGTGTAAGGGTTCTAAAATATAAAAGCTAGCGGGCATGGATGCATGGAGGAGTCAATTGGAGGCATATCTTCCTTTGATTCGTGTCATCATCGTCGTGCCAATTATTGTCAAATTCGAAGTAAATTATAAGCTGGATGCTTATCCACATAGGCTTTTTCTATACTTTTATTATTGCATGGCGAATCAAGGAATGCTTCCTTTTTACCTATTGGTGAATGAAAGCATTCTTTCTTTGAGGCATTTGTGAATAAATGCTTGTCTTCTTTTTGTGGTTTGGTGCATGAATGAATGCTTTCTACAATTTAGTTATCTTTGCACATAAAGTTAGGTAACACATAAACCTGATTTAAATTTATTGGAACATTCTGTGGAGGTAGCAGTCGTGGGATATGCTTGTGGTTATTCTATTTTATTTAAATATACGTATAATTATGAATCAAACTGAGCATAAGTTTCTTCCATAGGTCAGGTGGTTAGATGATTCACTTATCAAGGGGAGGTCTTTGAGCTCGAGTCTTAAAGAAAACAAACATGTTTTCCTTGTTATCCATGTTTCTTGAAATAAAAAAATGATTTTTAAAAGGCAAATGGGTCATAGCAGGTATTCATGCACCAAGGCACAAGAAGCAAATATTTATTCACCAAGGCTCCAAAGAAAGCATGCTTTCATTCACTAATAAATCAAAAGAAGCATTCATTCTGCAATACATCAAAGGAGCAATAAAAAGTACAGAAAAGGCCTATTTGGATATGCTCCAACTTATGACAACATATAATTTGCTTCCAGTTGAGCACGATATACAAGGAAGGAATTAAATGATATACAAGGAAGGAATTAAACCACAAAGCTTTATATATATGGCTCCAATAGACTCCTATATGTATCCATGCCCCCCAGCTTTATATTTAGGTTCCCTTCCTTCCACTCGTGGCTTAAGCGACAACCACTAGAAGCTTGTAAACACCCCAACTAAAGCAAGGAACAGTAGATAAGCTATTTCAACCCTACCGGGAAGCGATGAATTCGTATCGCTTCATAGTCGCATGTTTCCTCCTCATCTGTGCCATTGTCCCAATGGCCAACTCTGTTACTCCATGGAGGCCGGTGTATTATGTAAATGACCCATTTATACAGCGCATTGGCAAGTGGGCTGTGACAGAACAACACACCACACTTAGTTTTTGCAAGGTCGAGAGCGCTTGGGTCCAGACTGTTGACTTTCTCACAGACGATCACAACTACAAGCTCATCATCGATGCATCGAGCCGTGCTGGTGATTCTTGTAATAAGTACAGAGCGGTGGTGTTCGTGACGAGTCAGAGCATTCCGACAAAACTTATCTCCTTCGAGTTCATTGGATGAATAGGTTACAAGAGCTCACATGAACTTTCATGTATGATCTCACTCGGATGAAATAAAGATTTTTTTTTGACCTAGATGGGCATACATGAAGACAAATGTATTTGTGTTTATTTGCTAATAATAACTTTTCAAGTGTTTTTTGTCCCAATATTTCTTCCTTACCACCAAACATTGCGTGGGCAAGAGCAAAGAGAGAAAAGTTCAAATGATTGGATAGTTTACACGAATTTGTCCTTAAAGGATCCTGATACCAAGAGAGAAAGAGTGGAAGAGGGGAGGGGGAGGTTGAATCGGTGGCCACTAAAAATTGCACAAGGACATTGTGTACCTACTTTCACAAATAGATAAAGATAAACCTAGCAATTCTAGTAGCCAAGAACCTAAACAAGCTAGCGAGCAAGTAAGCAAGCAATGTGCACAAATTGACAAATCTAGCAAGAGCAATCCTAGCAAGTCTACTTCCAAGCAATTAAGCGGTATAGAATAAAGTCCATTTTATTCCCGCGAATAATTCACTTTGTCTATTTCACCCCCTAAACAAAAAAACAACGATGCCCCACTTTACTCCCCAAACAGTTCTATTCGATGCGACATACAAAGTTGTCTCTTTTTTTTTCTCAGCCTACAATGGAATTTGAAGCTCAAATTTTGTTTTTCAGCCTATAAGTAATTAACTAATTTGAACGACGTGTAAAAGAAGTGAGAATGTTTGTATCACCTTCATTTTTGTTTGCCTTCAACTTATCAGCCCGGTGCAACGAACAGCCATCACTGGTCTGGGCCCGGCATTTGCTCCTTCTCGCCGTAGAATGGGTTGGCGAAGCTTCAGGAATGGCTGCTGGTGCCGCAACCGAGATCTCCTCCTCCTGAGTCTGCGGTTCAGCAAAACTCCTCCATGTCTATGCTCAAGCAGAATGGGTTGTAGGGTTCGGATTGACCCTTCTCCAAGTTTTACATGAACAATGGTATTCATTAGCTGCTCAGGCAAATGCTGTGCAGTTGAATGCTAATCATAATGTAAAATGGATGTGGACTAAATCTGGCATGTTCACTACCAAATCGGTTTACAACCATTTAACAAGAAGGAAAGAAGGCCCTGAGTACAAAGTACAAACACATCTGGAAGGCTAAAATTCTAGAAAAAAATGAGATCTTGTTTCTGTTCCAGAAAAGGACAATATAATTAAAAGGAAATGGCAAGGGGACCCCCAAATGCTACTCCAGTGATATTCCTGAAACAGCTGATCACCTGATGTTTAACTGTTGTGTGATGAAAGTAGTTTGTGGGGTGTTAGCGCTTTGCTTTAACACAAGAAGTAGGCCTTGTGGCCTCACTTAATTTTGGGCATGGATCAAAGCTGCCCTTCCTGGAGGTGGCCAAGTATATACTTTGGGGTGTAGCGGTTGTTTGCTGAACAGTGTGGAAATCCAGAAATAGGGCGCATTTTGATACAAAGCTGATTTAATATCCCTGTGAAATTCTTTGCGATGCTTTTTTTGTGTGTGTGTGTGTTGCTCGGTAGGTCTGTACCCCAGGATCTACAGGTCATCAAGAAGGCACTGAGGCGCTCTAGGCGGCCATACAGGTCATGAGAAGGCAAGGGCGATGTGTCATGCTGCCGCCAGCAGGGAATGAGGACGAGGAGAACAATGCAGTCGAAGACACCAACTGATGGTCTTTATGCGCTTTTCTGGACGCTGAGTCGAGTGGACCTTAGCCTTTTGATGTAGTAACTGGTAGCACTCCGTTGGCTGTTTTTCTGATGATGTACTAGTTCGTGAAGGAGAGTACCCCTATGTGATGATCTATGTTGGCTAAGAACACAGGATCAACATGCACAAAGAACACACACACAGTGCTGGTGGAAGAACACAACGCAAGACATCTGGGAGTAAACTGCTCTCTGTATTTCTTATTCTCTGAAAAACAAGTTCCATCGACATGCTTTTATAGTAAACATATGGACTCTTGAACTCACATGACTCATCGACTTACTAATGCATTCACATGCATGACTCTTAGATGTACTAGTTGTAACTCCAGACTCTTGAATACTTAGCATATAATTAACTACTCATAGTGACTCCTCAGTTCTTGTGCAGTGTGATGCACGCAGGCATACATATGCACATAACTGAATGATAGCTGTGAACATAAGCCTTTGATTATTATTAACAATCTAGAGAGGTGGTGATCACATAGGGACAGGGGGAGGGCGTGCTGTGCACTCTCCTGGTTGCACTCCTTTTCTCAAGGCAAATTTGTCTGGAGCACACTGAGAAAGCATGGCATTATCTACGACACACTGTCAAAGTCGATTTCATCCGAGACACACTACGATTCTCTGACAATTGTCTGTGACACACTTTTAACCGTTTAACAATTAACTTCAACTTTTTTATCTCAATACTTAAAATATATTAGAACTTAAAACTTTGCACAAATATACATTATTGCATTGTCTATCATTAGAAAATAGAGCTAGATTTGTTTTTGATTGTGGTATCGTTGGTTCATTGTTTTAATATTTAATGTGTCGAGCAAACCATGCAAAGAATCAAAAAAAAATCTAGATCCACCTTTTAATGATAGAGAATGTGATAACATATATATGTACCAAGTTTCAAGTCCTAATGTATTCTAACTATTGAGATAAAAAAAAGTTAAAATTAATTGTTAAACGGTTAAAGTGTGTCACAGACAATTGTCAGAGAATCGTAGTGTGTCTCGGACGAAATCGATTTTGACAGTGTGTCATGGGTAATGCCACGCTTTCTCAGTGTGCTCCAGACAAATTTGCCTTTTCTCAACCCCAAAACTCAGTAAAACTCTTGATCTCCGTGTCTTTGGAAATATTTCATTGGGGAAAAAAATCCTCCATGTTGAATTCCATCTCTAAGAGCTCACTGCTCACGGTCTCTGACTTACCCGGGCCTCCTTCTGGTTCGGCTCGTGACCGCTGCTTCCTCCAACTTGAGCCCGACGTTGGCCTGTTGTCATTCTTTAACCGTGAATTATGATATTTGCATTCTGATTAATATTCAGGACTCAAAAACTGTCACCAATCTGGGTCTCTCTCTCTCTCTCTCTTTGGGAAGCAAACTGGAGGGGCTCTCCCCTACAGCATTTTATTCACCAAACTTGGTCTTATGCTTGTGACTTTGCTAGTGCGAAATTTAATCTTAGAGTTAATGTCGACTAGAGCTTGGAGCACGGTGCCCAGTTATAAGCTGTATGATCCATATTGTAACTTTTTCTGTATGATCCATATTGTAAGCTGGTATCTCCAGCAGACAGATTTGCTTTCCATAAAGCAGAGACAAAACCTTGGCTTAAAATTCAGGACGTTCAGCAGAAATCAGATCGACGGCGAGAAATCGAGGCAGCTCCGTTGACCCGCAGGCCTGGACAGAGGTGGTTGATCTCATAGCAGCCTCTTCTGTGCTGCCGCCGTGTTCATCGCTAGGTGGCGGAAAACGAATGAGAGAGCATCAGAGCAGAGCAGAGAGGTAGCGAGAGAGAACAGGGGAGGAAAGAGGAGAGCTGAGGCTGCCAGGTGGGACCCACTTCCATTTTTGTTTGGATCGTGCGATTCCCGCCCAAATGTGTCCGGCGTCTCCCGCCACTACAGCCGGACCCGTTCATGCTTCTATTAGACGAATCAAAATAGCAGTTGTAGAGGTCAATTTTGCTAGATGGTTCGTCTATACTGCCAGAGATGTTTGCCACCTAACTATATTAAATTGCAACTACTGTTCTCTTACCCGTTTAGGAAAATCCCGGCTACTCGCTTAACCTCGACGCGCCTCTGGCTTCGCCCCGTTTTTGGGTGACGAAAGAGTACCAAACGAATGTGCTCCTTGTACTCTTGTAGTCTAGCCACAACAGCTTCTCTTCTTCTCCATCTGTTCGTCCCTCTCCCCCATCTGCCCACAGCTTGCAGCTCCTGATATCCCAGCTCATCAGCAGCGTTCCAGCGCGTGTGTTCGATCGCTTCGGGGAGCCACAGCCTGCAGTCAGGACGATCATCAACGCGTAAGTTTGGATCGGTTCTGACAGGCAGAAGATATGTTTGAACAACGCATCATAATTCTCTGTATATTCTTCTAACTATTCGATGTTTTAGTCTTACAGAACCAAACCATAACAGCGGTTGCTGTCCCAGCCTCGACTGCATCAAAGACGGGGGAACCGGCCAATGTAGGTGTGTACAGTACGGATGCCATTTGAAGTCTCTACTTCAGCTCTATTCGCCCATGGCCGCCATGACCACCCGAAGTGTGTGCAGTGAGGTTTAGAATTATTGCCACCAAATAGGTAAAAACCTTTTCCCAATTCTTACCCTCCCTATCCTGTCTGTTCGACTGTATGACCACAGTCCAAATAAATTCACCAGTGGTAATGATCTAAATTGGTTGTAATGTCTGATAATCGAAATGACAAAATAGCACCAGGCATATTGACACCATCTTTCCTATTCAGTCATTTCAATCTGAGTGCATCCTAAGGAATAAGAACTAATTGTTGAATTAGATCAAGATCTTGCTCACTAGTACTCAAAACTAAATCAGGCTAGTACTCAAACTAAATCAAGCAAAGCATAAAACTTGATTATTATTATTTTTTGGTGTGGAAACAAATTCCCTGTGTCAGTAATATGATGTTTGATTTTCCTTTACACTTTTTCTTTTTGTGACACCCACATTCTCTTGCCCATGACATTCTACAGATATGAGTAAACCAGTTTCTCCCGCGTATGTCTTCATGGCTTTGATGGTTTTCTTAGTACTTTTATTGTCACAAGTGATCCAGAATGAAGCATTGCCAGTTACATCTTGTCGTAATGGAAGCACTTACAGACCAAATAGTACATTTGAGGAACATCTTCAGAAGCTGTTACTGACCATTGCAGATAACACAAGTTCTGCACCGGGAAAATATATTAAACAAGTTATTGGTGCCAAGGGGGCTGATCAGATCTTTGCCCTCTCCCTTTGCCGAGGGGATTCTCCTACCACCGAGTGCTCAGACTGTCTTAAGGAAGTTTTACCAACCCTACAGCGGGAATGCAGATACAAGAAAGAGGCTTTCTTCATTTACGAGTTTTGCCTTTTTCTCTATTCCAATAGAAACTTCCTCGGGTCAATACGCAATACGGACATGATCGTGTTTACCAGAAGTGAGGTGGTACCTGAATTGGACACCAAGAACAAAAAAGTGATATCCTCCTTCAAAGTCAACCTAGAATGGTTGCTCAGTGCTACAGCAAGATTAGTCGTGGGTAACGCAACCAAATTGCACTGGTTTTTTACTTCACAGTTGATCAGGAGCAGCGATCAGTCTATATTTGCCCTAATGCAATGCACACCGGATCTATCGGCGAGCGATTGCCAGAGGTGTCTCCAGAACCTCACGCAAATTGGAGAGAAGCTTTACGAAAGTCCAAACGGAGCTGTGATAGGGGATCGCTGCTTGATCCGGTTTGACATGCAACCAACCCTTTTACTTTGGCGCTGCGATGAAAGTATTTGAATCGGTCAAACCGCCGCAACAGGAACCCAGCCACAGGGGGGCTCGGAGAAGAAATATTATAATCATTAGTGTTCTTATTGTGATTGTAATTGTGCTTCCATTAGTCACGTTTCTTGCATTCTGGTTTTGTCGGAAGAAACAGCATGGAGGAAGAAGTGATCCGATTGGTAAGTCAATGCTGGAAATGTATTGTTATTTGTTGTCATTTCAATTTTCCACTAGCTTTATCAGCGAGCAACTGTTCACATTTTTGTTCATATTTTCCTAGCAGAGGCAAATGAAGTTGTAGAGAATTCGAGCTATAAATCATATAGCTATACAGTTCTGAAGGTGGCGACGCAGAATTTTGCGTATGTCAACGAGCTAGGGCGTGGTGGCTTTGGAACCGTGTACAAGGTGCTTACCAGATCCATCTTTGTTGACAGTTACAGAATGTATTTTCATACTATGCCAATAGAAAAACTGAAAATATGCTGTACCAAAACAGGGTACATTGAACAATGGGATACAAGTTGCTGTAAAGCGAATCAGGGACGTCAAGACGAGCCTTGAGGAACTCCATAGAGAGATTCAGGTTCTATCTACACTGAGGCACCAGAACTTGGTCAGGTTCATAGGATACTGCTTTCGCAAGAAATCAAGGCTATTTGTGTATGAATATCTGCCTAATGGTGATCTTGATAGGTTTTGCACCAGAGGTAAGTAGCAACGGTATTACTCATAGTTTTTCTTGCCAATTGTCCATGATTTGTGTTGCTTGTACTGCGGCTTCTCAGTTTTTCTTGATTAGGTCCACAAATTATGGATGTTCCACACCATTCAACTAAAATCTGAATTGATTCTGCACTTCTTGTTGAGCAATGCACCCTTGATATTTGAATAACAGAGTCAGATGATCTTCTCAGTAGCGCTAGCTGCAATAAGGCCCACCCTTGATATTATTCGATGAGTTTGCTCATGTATATTGTCTCCCAGACGTTTGTGGTTCTCTTAATTCTAAGCAGTTGACAATTGCATTCTGTTTGTCTGCATAGTGAAGATCAAGTGTCTTTTTTTTTTCCTGTCCTGAATTCAATATATTAGAATCCCCCCACCCCAACCTGTTATAATTGGATATGCTGCTCTATGATATGTTGTTGCCAGCTCAGAAAGGAACTCATCCTTCTGATCATCTTGCGCTGCTCCATAAATATTTATCAAAGTCTACCTAAAAGCATTTTACTATGTTTCACATCCATAGGTAGACAGAAATTTCCTTTATAGCTTGATAAAACCTGAAATCTAAGTCTAATCCTGTTAGTAATCCTCCTCTTACTCTTGGTGGAACACTTATCCACTGGATGCTGCAATATAGTCAAGGAAACTATCCTTGTACCTCATTGTTTCTTTGTGGACATATGAAAGTATGAAACCCAGCTTCTTTGTTGCAAACATTTCCCTCAAATTTATCTTTTTGTGCAGCTCCAGAAAACTAATGTCATCTCTCACTTACTGTCGAAATCCGCTGTCCTTATCATCTATTAGTGAAATCATATATTCTGTTTGTTCTACTTCCTGAGTTTTAGCCTGCACATTTTCTGCCATTGCCTGATAACATTGCTTTAGCATGCTCCATATCTCTCAAAACCAGTACTGACATGTTAACTATACTTTATTTTATTTCCTAATTTAACTCCTATGTTTCTATCCTACACATAATATCACAATCATGTAGAGAAGGGTAGAATCAGAGGGAGGGCTGGGTTTGGTGTTACCTTTTTGACTTCATCTCTTCGTGCTGCTATGGTGCTTGCTCTGTCTTTAACTGGTACCCCTTCCACATGTGCATTCCTTCTGTTTCTCTTGTCTGACTGAAATTCTCGATACTATTATTGTTCTTGACCTTAGGTAGACTCTCATTTTGGCTGTCCATTTTGAACTTTGTCTTGTTGCAGTGCTTCATAATGTAGCTAATTAGTTCTTCCCAGACTTTTCTCCCCCCTTTCTGACTTTCCTGTGCTTTACCCCCTTTTTGACATGCTTACTGTTCTAACTATCCCTGATAAAGCTCCTTTACAGCAACAACCTGAAATATGTTTATCAAACATCCAGTTATACATTAATGTAGCTAATTGAGAATGAGGAGCCCCAGTAGAATTTATTTTTCGTTTATCTAATTACACCTGATAAAGTTGCTTTACAGCAAGAACCTGTAACATATATACATAAAAAAATTTCAGCTATATACTAAGTTTTAAACTTCTCATGGTTCAGGGTTTCACCCAAATTCTAGACACCAGCAACACGATTGGTCCATATTGCTTAAGATAATCAAAGGGGTGGCTTCTGGACTTCTTTACCTCCATGACAACAGCATGGTACATATGGACATCAAGCCAAGTAATATTTTTCTAGATACCGATTTTACAGCAAAAATCGGTGACTACGATCTCTTAAGGAGACTTGATCCGCAACAAACGCATCAGACCACCCAGAATCGTCGCGGCACGGCGTAAGTAATAAGCACTTTTTGTTTTAAACTTTTTTCAGCATTGTAGGAATAGGTTTTCTATGCCTTTTAGGACAACCAATTATAATAATTGAAAATGTGAAAAAACAATCCAGAAATTTTACACAATACAATATACTGGCATGCACGTGCCACTTTGAGGACCACGTATCTTATACAATAAGATAGAGGTAGGCACAAAAGTAATTATCCTAATGATGGAGACTCGGTATAAAAGTAATAATGCTTATCGGATTTTGGGCCCGATGCTCTAAAAGTAAGCGCCACCTTAGTAGATGTAAAAATTGTTGGATCGCTCAACTTGTGAGTCGGGGGAGCTTGAAAAAGGACAAATTCTGGGACGCGCTCGGCTGGAGATGTTATTTCTGGACGCCATGGATACCCAAACCTTATGCAGGCAAGCATGCTTGCTAGATTGATGACCTCACGTGCATTAGAGGATTCATCCCAAATCGAATCATTAAACCCAGTTTATGTCCTGCGTCGTGCTTGAGCACGAGATCTCACGCATGAGTTTCCAGTCGACACGCCCAAGCTTGAGCACGAGAAACGGCCGACGGAAGGCTGCCGGGGCACTCCTGCGCGGCGAGGGGAACGCGCGCGCGGCAGTGCCCTCGCGCGGGAGCGCCCGCGACGGCTTCCGGACTGCGGCGTCGATGGAGCTTGCCGCGCGCCGTCGATTGGGCGGCCAAAGCAGCTGGAGATGGCGAGGAGGTTATGGGAATAGGTAGAGGACAGTTGAATACGGCATTTTCGCCGTCTTCAAGGTCGCGGCGACCCCCGGGCGACTGGCTGGCTGGATTCCGGCGGCGGATGGGGCGCAGGGAGGAGGAAGGGGCCGACGGGAGAAGAAAATCGGGAGGGGGAGGAGGGAGAAAGAAACTAATCGGTACGTTTACTTTGTAATGGCATGGTGGGTAATTTTATCAAAGACTCCACGAGTAAGTAGGTTGAAAACTCGGAGGTGGTGGAGTGGAGCTGCGTAGTGGAGTCGAATTTTGTGAGCTGGGCTGCAGCGCCATATTTGGCCCAGGCGTGGGGCGGGCTGGCTGTTGGACCAAAAAGCAGCAGATGGCTAAGGCCATATAGGCTTCGGCCCATCCGGAAATTGAGAGAGGAGCAAAAGAGAGGTGGGCTGGGCTTTTAGGTTAGAATTAGGTCCGGGTACGTATAGGTTTTGCTATTCTTCCTTATTTTTCTACAGAATCGATTCTCAAGAATTGTAAAGAAAATTTTCCACCCAATAAAAGTCTAATGCAATCTATTCGGCATGAAAGAAACATAAAATTTAAGGTAACATATAATAAATGTGTTAGCACTGATATTAAAAAAATTGAGTATTCCGTAAGACAAATTTCATATTTTGGACTGTGAAATCTTATTCACAGTCCAAAATATGAAATTTTGAGATGTGACACAAATAGTTGTACATAGTTTCTTAGATTATTCATCAACCTAAAGTTTATCTTGTTTTAATGTAAGTTAATATTTGTGGCTAGTCCCTGTGTAGAATAATATTCATGCTTGTGATATTATATATTTTTTTTTTTTGCCTTTTTTATATGCAGAGGATTTATGTCCCCTGAGTTCTGGGAGAAAGGGCAATGGAGCAGGCAGTATGATGTTTATTCCTTCGGAAAGTTAATTTTGATGATAATCATAGAACAAGAGCAGTACTCAGCAACTACTGATCACGGAGATATAGTACAATATGTAAGTAGTATTAATTAAATGCTCTCATATATCATTATAGGAGAGGTCACATTAATCTTTTGTGTTTGGTTCATTCATCTCATATACTAATCAAAATGAACAGGTTTGGGACCACTGGAGTGCAGGCACACTAAATCAGATCCTGCAAAATTTTGCAGGAGAAGAACGCGAGCAAGCTCACACGTGTGTACATATCGCTTTGTTGTGTCTTCAGAGGGACCGGAAGTTAAGACCTGCAATGGGTAGGGTGGGTAGGGTTCTCGACTGCCTGAACTTCGATGTGATGCTGGAGAAGCCCCACTCTCCCGGGTCCGTCAAATATACCAGGCCTAACATCCCAAGTTGGAATGTCAGCCTTCTATCCCAGATCCAGATGATACATCCGACGACACAGGACGAAGGAACCTCGGGTGTAGAAGAAATAAAATAAGTCTATAGAAGGAGGAGGTACAGCTAGGGCCTAGGGGAATGAGGCGCACCTTGAGCCATATGTCTCAAATTCAGTTGGAAAAAAGAACATATAGAAGAAGAGTGTGAATAGACTATTGTACATAATTGTGGCCTGGTAAAAAATAAATGGTGTGAAACTTTATAATCTAAAATATAGTTTGTAATATTTTCTCTGTAAAGGCTTTATTCCTAAGCTTGCAGAACAATGGTACAGTGATTCAAGCTTTAAGACGAACATGCTTTATTTCCGCTGGTCACAATCTTTACATATTTACAATTAGTCCCTCCGTTTTTTCATTGATGATGTTAAACTAAAATGGTTAAAATAGGATGGAGAGTTTTTCGAACACAAAGTCATAAATTAATTGTAGGGTATCTGCTCTCTGGTATTCCACATTCCTCCTACGGTCCTACCATGAGCAAAAAGAATGTGCCCATCTGCAACATTTGCATAATATGAGCAAAGTCATAGACTGTTGTACATATAGTCCTGGAATTTCCAGAGGCAAAACGACTACAAATGCCCGGATTGCCAGTGCACAAGCTTCAAATTTAGGTACCATGCCTTTCTTTCATGTGTTCCCTCATCTTCCCTTCCCCACGCTTGCATTTCACTTGACTGACCGTACTTGCTTCATGTTCTTCACAGCTCACTTTTTTTTTTTTGATAATACGTATCTGCATTCGATGTTAAGGAAACAGTACAAGACCCTGTACAGGAATACGTACATACGAAACGGATACAACCAAACCAACTGCAGCCACCCACAGACACCACACCGGAGCTCGCCCCGCCGGAGATCCTCGCCACCACTGCTCGCAGCGAAACAGCGAGGAAACGGCAAGCAAGCCACCCAACTCCAGGTGAAGCGACGCCCGAAGGCAACAAGGGCCGAAAACCTTCCCATCCATCAGAAGAAGAAACTGACCGCATCGGGGAAGGCACGCCGGGGACTCCTTCCCATGCTTGGCACCCGAAGAAGGAGGAAGAAAGGCCGCCGCCGCAAGCCGGAGGAAGACGAAGCTCCAGCCCTCCAATCCGCTCGCCCAGCAGCCGCTTCGCCGCATCCGCCCGCCAAAAAGGTCGCCCGATCTGCCGTGGAAGACCACGGCCGCCGACGACCAGCTGCTCCTGACTGGAGTCCAAGACGAGCCGGACTCCACCCTCACGAACCCCTTGCCGCCGTCGGAGCCAACAACAACAAGGCGGGGATTAGGTCGGAGGGACCAAGACCCAAGGCGACGCCGGCAAACCCGCCTCGCCATCGCCGCCGGGACCTAAAACTAGACTAGCTAGACCTACAACTACCCAAACCGCCGGATCCGCACCGTCTTCCTCACCCCGCGACGCCCGGACAGCCGTCGGAGGCGAAGGAGACTGCCGGATCTGGCGGCGGAAGCTGACTCCGCCGAGAGCTCTTTTTTCGCCTCTCCCTTCCCTGTAGCAGCGAGAGGATAAGGCCCAAGGCGACAGCTTTTGCTGCGGCAAGGGAGAAAATGCTCTAGTGGACTTCACAGCTCACTTTGGTTTACCTATTCCTTTAGGGGGCCTTTGAAACGCGGGATTTTTTCCTGTTCCTGCGTTTTTCCTGTGAACAGTCAACTGATTCCTGTGAAATTTCTGTACAATTCCTGTGAAAATCCTGCGTTCCAAAGGGAGCCTTACTATGCTGTCTCACAGGCTGCTGGAGATCTGCCTCCACCACCTATCTCTTCCAAGACATCGACAGATACACAACACTCATCTCCGTAAGCTCTGTCCTTCCATTCTCTAAGACGCCCAGTGTTTTGTTATTCTTCCATCTATGATCCTTCCATCAGGAATATATTTCCCCTTGCCTTATATTTGCAGCGAGCCCACTTAAGATGCTCCTAATGAAACCAAAGGACGTCGTAACTTATTCAGCAGTTTTTGTCAGTATGACCAGGTTCTCTTCTGTCCCATGCTGTTTTTTAACAATTCTCTGCTTCTGGCTTCTTATCTCCTAGGAGAACCTTTGTTGTTTGATTGCTGCCCTTTACCTGAGAAGAAAACAGAAATAGTATCATACGTTTTGTTGTTTAAAACACGTAAATCATCAAGACGTTTTTGCTGCATCGTCATCTTCCTCTTTCCGCTTGCATCCCGCCTGCTCACAGCACGACTGCGACGTGTCTTGACCAGAAGGGTGTCTATGTGCTAGCAAAACGGAATCGTTAGGAGCTGAAGAAGGCGATTAAGTCATCAATTTTGTTTCATACATAGTTTCTATCATTGATTTTGGGGAATCACGAGTAGCGTTTGGAAATTGGGGAAAACAAAAATCAGGATTGAGCAGGCCGATGGCGATTGGTGAAGTCGGCAGGCGGGGGAGGCACTGAAGATAATCAAAATAGAATTGGTAGGAGATAGAGCAGGTGATAGGAGATCAATTTTGAGGATTTTTGCGAAAGGGGAAAAGAAAGGAATCACGGGATTTGGAAACGACCATGTCAGGTACGAACCTCAGGCAGTCCAATGCAGCGTGGCCGCCGCGTCCGCGCTCGACCTCGACTTCGCGGGCTCTGCCAAGGCGGCGTTTGCGGCCGCCGCCGCTTTTGCAGGCTCGCCTGGACGCCTCCGCCTTGCCCTCGACGGCTCTTCGACCTGTTAGCGACGCACCTGTACCTGATCCGGCAAGTCGAGGAGTTGGGACTAGCGGGAAGCGCTAGAGGTCAGGAGAGCGCTAGTCAAGCGCGGGAATGTCCGAGTCGCTGGACGGGAATGGGCCTAGTCGTCGTGTCGTCCTGGGCTTAGCCCACTAGAGTCTACTAGTGGGATCCGGCGCGTTCATGTGGCAATCGTAAGGGCAGCTATACAAGCTACGAAACGAAGAATAGGCATGTGACCGTGCTGCAGAGACCAGCACGAATGACTAATTGATTATTATACTGTGGAATAATTAATTTGTTTTGTATCAGAGAAAAAACTACAAAGCAATGTCACAATATCACACATATGAAATAACAGCTAAATTTAACAGTTCCATAAAGATAGGGAAATGCACTTATCAATGTCATCCTCATTCATATCCATAAGTAAATGCATTGCGAAAGTTCTAATAGAATAAAAAATATGAAAATCAAATCTGGCTGTGTCTTTTTCAGCCAAGTCTCATGGTAGCATCTGAAGAAGATAGACTTCAGCTCACTCTGCATGCGTTGTTGTGAGGTTTGATGCTTGTAGTAACAGCTGAAGAAATGGCTGTGTTGACTGAGAGCCTGCTAAGATATGCCAACAGTTAATAAAAAAAAAAGTGAAGGTGCACAGTTCTTATTTCATTTTCGCTGGAGTGTACACTTCTATTAAGACATCTGACAATCAAATGTCCTACTTGTAGAAATATATAGTAGTATTGTCATTCATGAATTATAAACCAAGATGGTTTGAATTTTTTATGATTCCAGATTCAACAATAGAGCCAAGAGCGATAAGAATGTCATACTTGATTCAGTGTCAGATTTCTTTTGACACTATGATGACATAACTGGAAATAGTTATGTGGAGACCAAAGCCCTAGAAAGAAATAATCATCTAGGGTCTGTGTTGTTCACCGCTGAACGAATGGTGAATCAGTGGGTCCCGTACTTGGTCCTGAAGGGTAACAATATAAAAGCACTTAGAGTCGGTACAATGCCTGCAATGGAGTTTTCCAATGAATGGTTGCAAAAAATGGAAAATTCCTTCTTCTTTTTTGCAAATATGATGTTTCTAGGTTCCGGATGGCAGGTTATCATTACATATATGTACTGATGGAAACTATAGCTCTCCTTTGGAAGATTTTATTTTTCATAAAGGAGATATAGGAAAAACTATGTATAAGTATCGGTGTTGCAGTTAAAAATTCTGCAGTACTCATATGCTACATGCTTTTCAATTTCAACATTCACAACTATCAGAGACAGAGGCACAGAGCAAACTATTGTTACTTTGTATGCAGACATCAATAGGTAGCTGATAATTAGTATAGCAACATGATATTGAAACCTATAACTAACATTGGTCAGAAGACACAAACTGTATAATGAAGTGCTAGAAAACCTCAGTCCTCAATAAGAGATAAAGATTAATTATGTGCGGCCCTTCTGAACAAAACATGAGAAGAGAAATCTACTTCACTTTTCAGTGAGATTCTTGTACATAAGGAAATCTATATATTAAGAAACCAAAAATTTGGATGCATTCATACATATACTGTCATAGGAATTGATACAAAACTGTCTCCTTAAGAAAAGCCACGTACAAAAATTTCACCTAAATTAAAGATGAATGATGACTAAAATAAAGAAAACATGCAATGTAGAATCACAGACAAAGACACATCTTAAAATTTTTAAATAACAGAAAATATTTACAATTGGATATTGACTATTTATTGATCATGGTATGAACCATACTGCAGTAATATGTAGAATAAAGAAAAGATATGTTAAACTTGTACAATTACAGAAACAGATGAAGAAAAGACGATAATGACCTATTGTAAGATGGAAAGAAAAGCGTGATGGAAAGTACACCCTGCAAATTATAGGATTCTTGACAAATGTGTTTATTTGTGGGGAAAGAAATTAGGGCAGCCATGAAGCACCTTGCATTTTTTTTAGGGGGAAATGATAGGCTCTTGTACGTCGAGAACAAGGTCTGACAGAATCTTAAGAGTCAAAAGGACACATAAATCTTGTCCAGTTGTCTTGCTCCTCACCTGTTAAATAATCAAGGCTCAGGCTCAGCACCATTGATGCGTCATAACTCAGCACCATTTTAATTTTAAAAAACATGTACACTGACATTCATAACTAATGAGAGTACTACGATCCCGGTGGTTATTTTTCGAAGAAACCAAGTAGGACAATTTACGAAAATATCACATGACATGTCCACGCAAGAAGCATGTTAAAATTTAATTATTATAGTTCATTAAAGGTCACCCGCATTTGCCAGGTATGTTTTTTTATGTATGTAGCAAATGAAGAGGAACAATTGACCTGATGGAAAAAGTATTGTTTGCATGTAAAACAGAAGGAAGTGAAACCCCTACTGCATTCCCCTGAAAATATCAGAAAGTATGTCTGCTTCCTTGCGGACTTGCAGTACAACACTTGAAGAAAAAGGAAAAGTAAAATGATGAAAAATAAAGAGGTTGAGAAAGCCACCTCCACAAAATATCTCTATGGTCGTTTGACCGGAAAAAACTGCACTTTGCAACAGAAATCTAGAGTCGATCTGCCTACATTTGGAATGAACATAGAAAGAGTGAGAACAACAAGGCATCACTGTCAAAAAGAGGAATCAACTAACTGAACATATAAACAAAACGAATTTTCTCTGATCTATACAAACGATCAGATTGATCTATACAAACGATCAGATTGATCTATACAAACGATCAGATATCAAATTAGAGAGGATGCTAAAAACAGAGTATTGATGTCCAACTCTAAGTCGTAACGGAAGAAACACTATAGGTTCATTTCAGTATATATAAGGTTTCAAGCTTCATATGTAATAACAAATCTTAGGCTGTGGAAGCTAACATGTATGTTTCTTTCAATTATGATAGAGAAGACACCGGTGTTTTGAAGGTATCATGCACAATACAGAGTAGATATATTATGCAAAGTAAAAAAAAAATTTGTAAAACACAGGAGCCATTGGGTATAAGCTTTCGAAATTTTGATATGTCAACAAAATAACTGAGCATACACAAGCTGTTACGACCAGTGTAAGGAACAACAATCATACAAGCTGCAGTATACTGGTTACTGGTTCTGATGTCAATACAAAGAAACACGATCAAACAAAAGTCACGTGCACATTACCTGATTCCAATTTTTTTCCCCTAAAATATATTTTTATTATGAACATACACAGAGGAAAACTTTCATGAACATGGACATAAATATTTCTAATAAAGTTCATATCATCAAGAGTTGTTTCCTATTGATACAATGCAACCATGAAGCTGCTAAGTAGCAGTACGAGGCGAAGAAAGTAGGCATGCATACAATGGAGATCTGAGCACATAAGAAAAACTTACAGAGATCACGAAGAATGGTTTTTAAAAAAATGTTGCAAATGGTGTCTCGCCATAACAGTATCGAAACAGCCAAAACAATTAACATATTAAGGTGTATTCTTTGTTCCCAAATCTAAACAACACTTCAATTTTGACTGGACCTTTTGTCATTCCATCTTCTGACGCTTTCATACTGCTTGGAAAGTCACAGATGATATATCTTTCGATCTTTGCACCATTACACATTGAGCCCATATGGAAAAAAAAAAAAAACCCTCGTCATACACAGATTGAAAGATGGATTCGGACCATGCAGATAAAGGAACCCTGAAAAAGAAACTTGCCTCTTAACCAGAACCGAAGAATACATAGACAAATCTTATATGCATGTTTGTAGTCCATACACACAGCTAAAATATCTTTCATCTGCATTATACCACATTTGCTATAAGTAAACTTAATCAAATCTACAACCAAGGATGGTCTCAAAAAAAAAAATCTACAACCAAGGATCTGCATTCAACATAAATATGCCATGGTAGAAAATCCAAAACCAGTTGGTTCTCTAAACACAGAAAAGAATTGGCATCTTAAGGCAATTTCATGAAGTATGCCAATCATGCAAAAGTAGCTCTTAAGCACACAAACCTGAATCTGTTCCCTGGAACCAGCGGTGATGTTTGAGATGGTCCAGCATGCTTCTTTCTTTATGCTTTTCCAGTGGTTGGTAGTGAAGAGTCTCAGAAGGCACAAAACTGCTTGGTTATCAATGATGCACTGCGGGAAGGTACATAGAAGGTGAATATCGACAGTATACAAATAGAGAAAACATTAAGCATCTCAGGTAGAGTGTAACACCCTAATTTTCACTTTTTGGCAATAGATTAAATTAAATAAATTAATCTAGGTTGTAAAATAATTGTTTGTTGCATTCATGCTGGAGTAGCTTGCAGTAGGTATTTTATTGTGTGGAAAATATATTTAAACTTCGCGTAGAAATCGTTTTCGGAATTAGTTTAGATTTTAGAAAGGAGAAACGAAATAGAAAAGGGAAAAGAATTCCACAGCCGCTTTTGGGCCGAATCTGCTTGGCCCATTTCTGTTTTTCTTTTTCTTCTTCTTTTTCCCGCCTTCTTTTCCTTTCTTATTGGGCCGGCCTTTCTTCTCCGCGGCCCAGTAGCGCCAGTAGGCCGGCGCTGCGCGCAGCCCGCCCGAGCCCGCCGCCAGCCCGCTCGCCCCGGCCCAGCTCAGCGCGCCACCGCCGCCCCCGAACCCTATCCGCCTCCGTCACCGACGCCGCCGCCGCGCATTCCTCGGCGTGCGCGCCCGTGTGGGCCCCCCCTCTTGGCGTCCGCGCCTATAAATCGGACCGCAGCTCGCCCCGCTCTCCTTTTCGCCCAAACCGCCGCCGCCCCGTGCCCTAGCGCGCAGCCGCCGCCGCCGCCATTGCCGCCGCCACGACGAGCTCGAGGACCCGCGCGACACCGCCGCCTCGGACGACGCCGACGAGCCTCCGACGTCGCCCGTGTCGCGCCGCCCCGTCTCCGCCCGTTCCCACGCCGCTCCGACGCCCGAGGACCTCTCCCGACGCCGCCGAAGTCCCGCCGCCGCTCCCGGTCGACGACCACCGCTTTCCGGACCCCGTCGACCCCACGCGACCGTCGAGGTGAGAGCGCCGCCGCCTCCCCGTGCTTCCCGAGCACCCGCGGCGAGGTTTGAGCACCGGAGCACCGTCCCGCGCGTGCGCCGGCGATGCGCCGCCGTGCCCCGACGTCGCCGGTGACCCCGGTCCACCGTGGACCCGTGGACCGGCGATTTCTTCCGGTGCACCACCCCGTGGACCGAGTCCACGGGAGTTTTCGATTTAATTTAATATAATTCGAATTATGACGTCAGCGCATCCGCAATAATTCTAATTTTCGTAAAAGAATAATTTCAGAAATTCTTTAAAATGTAACTTTTACACTTAAGCCCCTAACCTTTTTGCTAATAATGTTTAGGTCCTGTATTTTTACAGAAAACCCCCTGAACTTTTCCTAAATTATATTTTATCCTAACTTTTTACTTTCAGCCCTCAGAACTTTTCTAAAATTACAATTAGGTCCCTGTACGACCCTGTTTTAGTTTAAATAAACCTTTTAACTTCAAATGCTTATAACTTTTTACTCGTAGCTCCGTTTTAAGCGATTCTTGCGCTCACGTGATCGTAGGCTCGAGCTCTATCTTTTGGTACTGTTTTTGTAGTATGTTAGTATTGTCTGGTGTACTGTTATTTATTGTTTGTGCTTGTGTGCTTGCATGTTAACGTTATTAGAAGAGGAGCCGATCGAGAACTTTCAGGACTTGGAGTTTGATCAGCCAGCAGCAGGGGGAACAGGCAAGTGTCCTTGAACATTTTGAACCTATTGCTTTCTCCCTCTAGTCATGCATTTGCGTTTAATTTGAATCCCATGAGTCATTTACCTTGTTCCATACTATTTCCTTGTCGCCTTGGGTTTTGGTAGATGATAATAATAATGAGGAAGGGTAGGTCATGCTTAGCTTGCTGTAATCTTGGGCTTGGAACTTGACTAATAATCTTGACTAATAGTTCACTTCAACTTAATCTTCATGGACCGGTTAATCTTTTTAGCAACCTGGAACTTAGGTATGCTGTAACTTGAGCAAGTGGTATGTTTGATGATGGTGCTGTTAGCACGAGACTTTGGTATGGGTTAGTCTTGCTCAAGTTTGCTAAGGACCGGTTCGTGGAGCGGCAACCCAGGACAACAGCACAAAGCACAAGGTTGATTATGGTAGACTTGGTCAAGTAGGATGTTGTTTTCCCAGTTTGGCGGCATTCGAGGAAGAGGAGTGGGATGGAGTAATCTCATTCCTAGGTGATGGATGGAGTAATCCTAGCCACGGTGCAAGAGGGGGCTTCTGTCTGGATGGCGTAATCCCACAGCGGTGGAACCTTAGCATGGGATGTTTGCCGGCTGGGAAGCACTTTGAAAGACCATGTGGTGATCTCTTGGCCTCACACCTTCGGTAGTGTGAAGTGGCAACATGGAGACTTTAGTCATCGACGGATGATGAAATCACCACCTTGTGGGTAAAGTTGTGCACCTCTGCAGAGAAGTAAAACTGTCATGACAGCCGTGCTCACGGTCAGGAGCGGCCTGGATCCTCACATGATTAGAGAATGGATGGTTGGACTTGGATGGTTTGGGTGGAGTAACCCAGTTTGCTACAAGGGGAGTACCTTGTAGTAGTTAATTTAATAACTTTGGGGTAATCGGGTTCTCACCTAGTAATATAGGTATGCTAGTTTGGTGTAGGGTGCTTACTCTGCAATTTAACCTTTATGTCAGCCTTTCTTGTTATAAGCTTGCATTACATTTACTTTCTCACACTTGCGGAGTACGACAAGTACTCACCCTTGCTATTCCCCACAATGTTTTGTCATGCTGCTCAGAAGATGAAGGCGCGATGGACTACTTTGATGAGGAGTACTACTAGGCGTGCTTTCCCCCAGTCGACTGCCTGTGTGTTTGGGAGTCTTCCGCTGTCGTTTATTTAGTCCTTTGAGACAATTTATTCAGATATTGTAATAATGATACAATGAGACGATGTAATAATGACACTGGCTTATACTGTTTATTTCACTATTGTCCCTTTATGTGCGAAACTTGATCCTGGCGCACATAGAGTTATGCATTCAGTTTTGTCCTTAAAACTGGGTGTGACAAAGTGGTATCAGAGCCGTGTTGACTGTAGGACGCAAGCCTAGTTAGAATGGTCGTTTCTAAGGTTATTTTCTTATATTAGAACCTATTTTCATAAAAACTATTAGCTCTTTATCGTTGATATTTGTTTATGCTTCCAAAATTCCCCTATATTGAAAACATTCTTGTTGTTTACTTATACTTTACCTTGCTGCACTTTTTCTTTATCCTTGCTCTACTGCTGTTCCTTGTTTTCTCTCCTACTCCTTGCTTTACTACCACTCTAGTCTTTCACTACAAAGTTTTGTTTTGCTGATACTTTTCTTGTTCCAAATTTTAGTGATGGCGCGTACGAAGCTCACTGCTCGCAAGAGTGTTCCGGTTCCACCACCACCTGTTCCTTTGCTGGAATGGATGGATCAGCCACCACTGGAGTGCTACAGCAATGGAGACGGTTACTACTTCCCCGACAAGCTATGGGAGGTTCAGCGATGTTTTGGCTACTATGAGCGTGCTGAGTACATTGGGATCAGGACACCTGAAATGGATGGCACCTACAGCTGGAGTGTTCGTGTGAACATGTTTGAGAAGCCTTCTCCGGATGGGATTCGGAAGGTTCGCCGCACTCATGAAGCCCCGGCGTCCAGGTCTACCTTTGAGGATGGGATACAGGATGCAGCACGCCAGGCTCTTTCAGTGCTCAGCCATGAAGAAGCAGCGATGAGGCACTCTCAATTCAAGTACTTCGCACACCGTCCTAGTGGGAGTTTGCACGAGGTAGTGGATAGTCCTAGAGATGAGGACAGCTTACGCCTCAGGGAGACTGTTCGCTATGTCAGGAACCTGAACAGGTGTCTCAACAGTGTTCTGGATAACCTTGCTAACAGAGATGACTTGATCGAGGAACTCAAGGAAGAGAACAGGCAGCTGAAGGCAGTCCAAGCAGGAGAGGCATTGGAGGATGAGCCATTGGAGGCGCCACCACCGGTTCAAGTGCCTCCATGTTCTCCCAGCCGCAAGAAGCTTCGCCGTCAGGAGGAGGAGGATGAGTTCTAGGGTCTTAGCATTTCCACTTAGAGTTGTGAGGTCGATTAGCTTCGTTTAGCGTTTTGAGTCAAACTCTTGTAATAGTAATACTTAATGCGTCCTTCGCTTCGTGTGTGGGTTTTGTGCTACTATTTTGTGAGTGGTGTGCTATGCTTGATTTGGATCTTTGGTTGAGTGTGATGTGATGTAAGACTTGTCATACAGACACATCTTTAATATAGTTAAAGTTTAGAGACTTAATACTTGGGTTTTAATCTCTGGGTTAGTTAATCTTTACCTTTCTTTATTACCTTGAGATCTTTGTATCATTTGCCTTATTGTGAGCTATTCTATATCTTGGCTATGTCATATCTTTTTGCGGTCATGAATCATTGTGGAATGTTGTTAGTTCTGCAATATCTATTTATTGTTCTTGATGCATTATCAATATCCGGTTCCTTATTATTGATATATCTATCTATCACCTTGTTATCTTGCATATTTCCACCATGTTGCTGCCGAAATTTCCTTGTGTCCAGCTAGTCTTTCACCTTGATCATTACCTTTTCCAATGGTTATCTATGCCTTGCATCATGTTCTTGTTCAATCACATATTTTCTTTATGCCTTGATAGTCTGTTCTACCTTTTATACTGTCCTATCCACCAAACCATGCTCATCTTATCTCTTCCTCTTATCAGATGGCTAGGGGAAGTGCTTCCAACAACAACAATGTTCCAGCAGCAGCCACGTTGGAGCAGTTTTTGGCCGCGCAGACTCAGCTCATCCAGACTATGCAGCAGAACATGATCAACATGCAGCAGCAGTCGCAACCCCAGCACCAGGCGCCACCACCACCTCCTAGGGACAAGCTTGGAGAGTTCCAGAGGACCAAGCCTCCAACCTTTTCACACTCTGTGGATCCTATGGATGCTGATGAGTGGCTGAAGACTGTTGAGAAGAAGCTACAGGTGGTCCAGTGCAACAACAGAGAGAAGGTCCTGTATGCCTCTCACCAGCTTGTGGGTCCCGCTGCTGATTGGTGGGATGCTTATGTGGATGCTCATGAGGAGCCAGACAGTATCAACTGGCAGGAGTTCAAGAACAGCTTTAGGTCTCACCATGTGCCTCAGGGAGTGATGAAGCTGAAGAAGAAGGAGTTCCAGAATCTGAAGCAGGGCTCCATGTCTGTTAGTGAATACCTCACCCGCTTCACCCAGCTGTCCAGGTATGCCCCAGGTGAGGTTGACAATGATGAGAAGAAGAGGGATTGCTTTCTGGAGGGTCTGAACGATGGACTTGCCTATGCACTTGAAGCTCGTGAGTTCCAGAATTTCCAGGCTATGGTTGATGCTGCACTTGTCCTGGAGAATAGGAGGAACAACATGGAGAAGAAGCGCAAGCTGGAGCGTCAGAGTCAGCAGGGGAGCAGCAACACAAGGCCTCGCTTTGGTTCTTCATCAGCTGGACCTGCATACCGTCCTCCACAGCAGAACAGCCAGCAGAGGATTCAGCCCGCTGGACAGGCATATCAAACCCCTCAGCGCCAGGGCCAGCGTCCCAACTCTCAGACACCTCGCAGCGCACGCCCGCCCTCTCAAAGGCCCAACCTTGGACAGAATCCTGCTAATGGAGGACCGTGCTTTCAGTGTGGTGAGACTGGACACTTTGCTAACAGGTGCCCTCAGAGACGTCCGGCTCAGATCCCGAACCAGGGTGCGACTCCAGCACCAAACCGCAATGGCAACCAAGCTCCAACACCAGCTAGACAGAATCAGACCCAAGCTCGTGTCAACCATGTGGCTTTGGAGGATGCTCAGGAGGCTCCAGATGTTGTTCTCGGTATGTTTCTCGCCAACGATCGCAATGCAATTGTGTTATTTGATTCTGGAGCATCCCATTCATTCATATCTGCTGCTTATGTTGATAAACACAACCTACCCATATCAATGCTTAAGAATAGAATGCTTGTTAGTTCTCCTGGGGGAGAGATGAATGCAAGACATGTTTGTCCTAAGATGAACCTTAATATAAGGGGGGTACACTTCTTGGCAAACCTCATAGTTCTTGAATCTAAGGGGATTGATATCATTCTTGGTATGGATTGGATGAGCAAGCATAAGGGACTCATAGATTGTGCTAAGAAGGCAGTGACACTGACAGCTAGCAATGGAGAGCAAGTGGAGTATGTTGCAGAACCACTCATCACTAGCAAACGGGCAGCCAACCGCATTGTGTTGAATCAGCTTGATGCCGGGTCTGTTGAGAAGATCAGAATTGTCAGTGAGTTCCCAGATGTCTTCCCAGAGGAGTTGCCAGGTATGCCACCAGACCGTGAAATTGAGTTGTTATTGAATTACTTCCTGGTACTGCTCCTATATTTAAGAGACCTTATAGAATGGCTGCTAATCAACTAGCTGAACTTAAGGAGCAATTACAAGAATTACTAGATAAGGGTTATATCCGTTCTAGTGCATCACCTTGGGGAGCCCCTGTTATCTTTGTTCCTAAGAAGGATGGTACTCAGAGGATGTGTGTGGACTATAGAGCTCTTAATGAAGTGACCATCAAGAAACAAGTATCCATTGCCCAGAATTGATGACTTGTTTGATCAGCTTAAGGGAGCTTGTGTCTTCTCTAAGATTGACCTTCGATCTGGCTATCATCAGTTGAAGATCAAGGCAAGTGACATTCCCAAAACTGCCTTCATTACTCGGTATGGCTTATATGAGTATACTGTCATGTCCTTGGTTTGACCAATGCCCCTGCCTACTTCATGTATTTGATGAATAAGGTTTTCATGGAATATCTGGATAAGTTTGTGGTGGTTTTCATTGATGATATTCTGATATTCTCGAAGAACGAGCAAGAGCATGAGGAGCATCTTCGCTTGGTTCTGCAGAAGCTTAGGGAGAATCAGTTGTATGCAAAGCTCAGCAAGTGCGAGTTCTGGTTGAAGGAGGTCTCATTCCTTGGTCATGTCATCTCTGAAGGTGGAATCTCAGTTGACCCAGGCAAGGTGGAGGATGTCTTGAGTTGGAAGACACCTCAATGTGTCACCGACATCAAAAGCTTCTTGGGTTTGGCAGGGTACTACAGGAGGTTCATTGAAGGATTTCTAAGATATCCAAGCCGATGACAGAGTTGCTGGGAAAGGGTGCAGTCTTCAAGTGGACAGCGAAGCAAGAGGCTAGTTTCCAAGAGTTGAAGACCAGACTTACTACAACGCCAGTCTTGACGATGCCAGATATGGAGAAGCCTTTCTCGATCTACTGCGATGCTTCTGGTCAGGGATTGGGATGTGTACTGATGCAGGAAGGCCATGTGGTTGCTTATGCTTCAAGGCAGTTGAGGAAGCATGAATTGGGGTACCCGACTCATGATCTGGAGTTGGCAGCTGTGGTTCATGCACTCAAGATTTGGAGGCACTACCTTATCGGAAAGCGGTGTGAAGTATACTCAGATCACAAGAGTTTGAAGTACATTTTCACTCAGCCAGATCTGAACTCAGGCAGCGCAGATGGTTGGAACTCATCAAGGACTATGATTTGGGATCAACTATCACCCAGGGAAGGCCAATGTAGTTGCCGATGCTCTAAGTCGGAGATCTCATCTGAATATGCTATCTGTTCGTGAGTTACCGTCTGAGTTGTGCAGAGAGTTTGAAAGGCTCAACCTAGGATGGGGTATCTAACACCGAAGTGGTTGCAATGGAAGTGGATTCCACCCTGGAGCAAGACATCAAGAAGGGCCAGCTGAAGGGATGAGAAGATAGCAGAGATCAAGCAACAAATTAAGAAGGGCAGGCACCAGAGTTCATGGAGGACGAACAAGGTGTGTTGTGGTTACAAGAAGAGGCTTTGTGTGCCTGATGACAAGGAAATCAAGGAGTTGATACTGCGAGAAGCTCACGATTCAGCCTACTCCATTCATCCAGGAAGTTCCAAGATGTACCAGCACCTTCAAGAGTCAGTATTGGTGGTACGGGCATGAAGAGAGACGTGGCTGAGTGTGTTGCTTTATGTGACACTTGTCAGAGGGTCAAAGCAGAACATTCAAAGGTTCAGCTGGTTTGCTACACCGTTAAGGTACCTGAGTGGAAATGGGAAGAAGTCGGTAGGATTTCATAGTGGGTCTACCTAGAACTCAAAATGGATATGATTCGATATGGGTTGTTGTGGATCGTTTGACGAAGGTGGCTCACTTCATTCCAGTGAAGACGACCTACAGTGGGCCCAGGCTTGCAGAGTTGTATATGTCCCGGATAGTTTGCCTACATGGTGTGCCTAAGAAGATTGTGTCCGACAGAGGTACTCAGTTCACTTCAAGGTTTTGGGAGAAGTTGCATGAGTCGATGGACACAAAGTTAAACTTCAGCTCAGCCTATCATCCTCAAACCGACGGGCAAACCGAGAGAGTGAATCAGATTCTAGAGGACATGTTGAGGGCTTGTGCCTTAAAGTATGGCCGAGTTGGGATAAGAGTCTCCCTTATGCAGAGTTCTCCTACAACAACAGCTATCAGAAAGTCTGAAGATGGCTCCCTTTGAAGCTTTGTATGGTCGGAAGTGCAGGACACCGTTGTTTTGGAATGAGACTGGCGAAAGTCAAGTGTTTGGGCCAGAGATTCTCCGAGATGCTGAGCGACAGGTGCAGATTATTAGGGAGAATTTGAGGTTGCTCAATCCAGGCAGAAGAGCTATGCGGATAATAGAAGGAGGGATCTCAGTTTGAGTTGGTGACTTTGTCTATTTGAAGGTGTCTCCCATGAGAGGACTACGTCGTTTCAAGGTCAGAGGCAAGCTTTCACCCCGCTTCATTGGCCCTTTCAAGATCTTGGAAAGGATGGGCGAGGTTGCATATCAATTGGAGCTGCCAGCAAAGTTGTCAGACGTGCATGATGTGTTCCATGTCTCCCAATTGAAGAAGTGCCTACGAGTTCCAGAGGAACAAGTGCCCATGGAGGACTTGGATGCTAGTGAAGACTCACCTATCAAGAGTATCCAGTGAAGATTTTGGAGACATCTGAGAAGTGTACCAGGAATAAGAGGTACCGAATGTGCAAAGTGCAGTGGAGTCATCACTCAGAGGAAGAAGCCACTTGGGAGAACGAGGATGATCTGAAGTCAGAATTCCCAAACTTCTTTTCCGAGCCATCCGAATCTCGAGGGCGAGATTCATCCTAAGGGGGGTAGGTTTGTAACACCCTAATTTTCACTTTTTGCAATAGATTAAAATTTCTCTTTATTTAATTAGGGTGTTATCATTTTTCCTAGGTCAAAGAATTATTTTCTAAATTAAATAAATTAATCTAGGCTATAAAATAATTGTTTGTTGCATTCATGCTGGATTAGTTTGCAGTAGGGATTTTATTGTGTGGAAATATATTTAAACTTCGTGTAGAAATCGTTTTCGGAATTAGTTTAGGTTTTAGAAAGGAGAAACGAAATAGAAAAGAGTAAAGAAATTCGAAGTCTGTTTCTGGGCCTAATCTGCCTGGCCCAGTTAGCCTTTTTCTTTTTCTTCTTTTTTTTTCCTTTTCTTCTTGGGCCGGTTTCCTTTCTTCTCCGCGGCCCAGCCGCGCCAGCAGGCCGGCGCCGCGCGCAGCCCGCCCGAGCCCGCCGCCAGCCCGCTCGCCCCGGCCCAGCTCAGCGCGCCACCGCCGCCCCCGAACCCTATCCGCCTCCGTCACCGACGCCGCCGTCGCGCTTCCCTCGGCGTGCGCGCCCGTGTGGGCCCCTCTCTTGGCGTCCGCGCCTATAAATCGGACCGCAGCCCGCCCCGCTCTCCTTTTCGCTCAAACCGCCACCACCCCGTGCCCTAGCGCGCAGCCGCCGCCGCCGCCATTGCCGCCGCCACGACGAGCTCGAGGACCCGCGCGACACCGCCGCCTCGGACGACGCCGACGAGCCTCCGACGTCGCCCGTGACGCGCCGCCCCGTCTCCGCCCGTTCCCACGCCGCTCCGACGCCCGAGGACCGCTCCCGACGCCGCCGAAGTTCCCGCCGCCGCTCCCGTCGACGACCACCGCTTTCCGGACCCCGTTGACCCCTACGCGACCGTCGAGGTGAGAGCCGCCGCCGCCTTCCCCGTGCTTCCTCCGAGCACCCGCGGCGAGGTTTTGGACCACCGGAGCACCGTCCCGCGTGTGCGCCGGCGATGCGCCGCCGTGCCCCGACGTCGCCGGTGACCTCGGTCCACCGTGGACCCGTGGACCGGCGGGTCTTGCCCGGTGCACCACCCCGTGGACGAGTCCACGGGAGTTTTTGATTTAATTTAATAGAATTCGAATATGACGTCAGCGCATACGCAATAATTCTAATTTTCGTAAAGAATATTTCAGAAATTCTTTAAAATGTAACTTTTACACTTAAGCCCCTAACCTTTTTGCTATTAATGTTAGGTCCTGTATTTTTAAACAGAAAACCCCCTGAACTTTTCCTAAATTATATTTTATCCTAACTTTTACTTTTTCAGCCCTCAGAACTTTTCCTAAAATTACAATTAGGTCCTGTACGACCCTGTTTTAGGTTCAAATAAACCTTTAACTTCAAATGCTTATAACTTTTTACTCGTAGCTCCGTTTTAAGCGATTCTTGCGCTCACGTGATCGTAGGCTCGAGCTCTATCTTTTTGTACTGTTTTTGTAGTATGTAGTACTGTCTGGTGTACTGTTATTTATTGTTTGTGCTTGTGTGCTTGCATGTTAATGTTATTAGAAGAGGAGCCGATCGAGAACTTTCAGGAACTTGGAGTTTGATCAGCCAGCAGCAGGGGGAACAGGCAAGTGTCCTTGAACATTTTGAACTATTGCTTCCTCCCTCTAGTCATGCATTTGTGTTATAATTTGAATCCCATGAGTCATTTACCTTGTTCCATACTATTTCCTTGTCGCCTTGGGTTTTGGTAGATGATAATAATAATGAGGAAGGGTAGGTCATGCTTAGCTTGCTGTAATCTTGGGCTTGGAACTTGACTAATAACCTTGACTAATGGTTTCACTTCAACTTAATCACCATGGACCGGTAATCTTTTTAAGCAACCTGGAACTTAGGTATGCTGTACTTGAGCAAGTTGGTATGTTTGATGATGGTGCTGTTAGCACGAGACTTTGGTATGGGTTAGTCTTGCTCAAGTTTGCTAAGGACCGGTTCGTGGAGCGGCAACCCAGGACAACAGCACAAAGCACAAGGTTGATTATGGTAGACTGGTCAAGTAGGATGTTGTCTTCCCAGTTGGCGGCATTCGAGGAAGAGGAGTGGGATGGAGTAATCTCATTCCTAGGTGATGGATGGAGTAATCCTAGCCACGGTGCAAGAGGGGGCTTCTGTCTGGATGGCGTAATCCCACAGCGGTGGAACCTTAGCATGGGATGTTTGCCGGCTGGGAAGCACTTTGAAAGACCATGTGGTGATCTTGGCCTCACACCTTCGGTAGTGTGAAGTGGCAATATGGAGACTTTAGTCATCGACGGATGATGAAATCACCACCTTGTGGGTAAAGTTGTGCACCTCTGCAGAGAAGTAAAACTGTCATGACAGCCGTGCTCACGGTCAGGAGCGGCCTGGATCCTCACATGATTAGAGAAGGGATGGTTGGACTTGAATGGCTTGGGTGGGGTAACCCAGTTTGCTACAAGGGGAGTACCTTGTAGTAGTTAATTTAATAACTTTGGGGTAATCGGGTTTTCACCTAGTAATTTAGGTATGCTAGTTTGGTGTAGGGTGCTTATTCTGCAATTTAACCTTTATGTCAGCCTTTCTTGTTATAAGCTTGCATTACATTTACTTTCCCACACTTGCGGAGTACGACAAGTACTCACCCTTGCTATTCCCCCACAATGTTTTGTCATGCTGCTCAGAAGATGAAGGCGCGATGGACTACTTTGATGAGGAGTACTACTAGGCGTGCTTTCCCCCAGTCGGCTGCCTGTGTGTTTGGGAGTCTTCCGCTGTCGTTTATTTAGTCCTTTGAGACAATTTATTCAGTTATTGTAATAATGATACAATGAGACGATGTAATAATGACACTGGCTTATACTGTTTATTTCACTATTGTCCCTTTATGTGCGAAACTTGATCCTGGCGCACATAGAGTTATGCATTCAGTTTTTGTCCTTAAAACTGGGTGTGACAGCCACGAAATAAGTCATCACCTTTACAATTTGATGTGATGTCACGGAGTGGGGTCCTTGGGTACCAGTCAGGTAGGGGGCTCCTCTTCTTCGGTGCAGCCGTCACAGCTCCCGCTGGTGGCACATTCTCCTTGTTGCTGGACGGTGTCAGGGCCTGTCGAGCCAGCGGCTTGACACCACCCTTAACCACCACAGCTCCTGGCGACGCCACCCTCCTGATAAAGAAACCCACCACCAGAGTGGTCGGCAAGCACCGACCTGGTGGCAACCCTCACTTCAGGCATCTTGAAAATCTGCAAGAAGTTCATAGCACATCAGTGATGCAAGAACCCAAGAGATACGTCACGAGATCAACAAATGGAATCAGAAATCAGTTTTTTTTTCTTACTCGTGCTGCTCTTCTCCTGTTCTTGGTATCCTGAGTCCTGTTGCTCTTCTCCTGGATCTATGCAGTAAACTCATGTGAAATTGACAAGCGGAATTCAGAGGCAAGGTTTACAAAACCGGCAAAAACCGGGCGATTTTCGCGAAAACCGGACTTACCGGTCCGGTCCGGTAAGTCCGGTTCACCGGTTTTTTAATTTGAAATTTGAAATTTTTTTGAAAATTTGAAAAAAATTTGAAACAAAAAATATGTAAAAAAACTAGAAGGAATTTGGAGAATATTGGTGGAAACCAATCTCAAAGAATCGTTCATTTGGTTGGGCAAAAAATCGCCGAAGTGTTATGGGCGAGAAAAATGAAAAAAAAAATAAAAAGTGACCTTATCCTTTCCTCAGGACCCTCACCCGCATTATTGTTCGCGCAGAGCGTCGGGGGCCTTCACGCGCAGAGCCGACGCGGGTCGATCCGCCGGACGCCGGCGTCGAAACGTCGCCGGAGACGCGAAGCCGCTCGATTCGTCGAGCGAACCGAGCATCCAGCGTCGGTTACCGACCGGTTCGGGTCGGTAACCGACTCCCGCGGCGGCTCCGAAGCCGCGGGCGGAGGCGGCGCGGCGGCGGGCGGCGGCGGTAACCGGTCCAACCGACCGGTTACCGACGATTACGCGTCGGTAACCGACGCGACCGGCGCGGGTTTCGACGGCGGTCGCCCGGTCCAGAGGTGAGGTGGTTCGATTTTTTTTTTTTTCTGATTTTTCATTTTTCATGATTGTATCTGTTGTCAATGAAGCTCGTACATGTGTTACGGTATAGTTTGGAAATGAAGGATTCCAGTTTATCAAATTTTCGTATAGGTCGCAAACTAGGGATTAAGAAATACGACATGTCGATGATATAGTGAATTGCTTGTGTCATTGTGGATGAAATTGTGATTTTCATAGAAGTAAATGTGAATTTGATGCAGCCACAATGGGTGATCGCGACAAAGATACTGTTTGGGAACATGGAGAGCCTAGGGGGGCCGGATTTCTATGCAAGTATTGCAAGTTAGAGAGGAAGGGTGGTGGTGCGACAAGGTTGAAGGAGCACTTGGCAGGACGTGGAAAGTAATGTGGTGCATTGCATGTTCGTTCCAAAAGATGTTTGTGACTACTATCGCCGTGACATTGATAGAACTAAGCAGAAGACTAAGGAACGACAAAGGGACAAAATGAGAGCGGAGGAAGTTGCTAGACAGGGAAATGTAAGCACTGATGAGGAGGATGATGAGTTGCAAGCTGCCATGCATGCTTCTCGACAACAGCATGAATATGAGATGCGTTCACGTGCACACGGAGGGCAATACGACCACGGTGGTGGTTCATCTCAGGGAGGGGGCAGCAAAAAAAGTGGTGGGATCATGGGATGCTCAGAAAGTCTTTCTCAACGAGGGAAGGGGGTTCATCTCAGCCGACCTATCAACCAAGGATTGACTCGGTGATGCCGTCAGAGAAGAAGAAGAATGCAAGGAGGGCAATTGGTAAGGCTTGGGCGAAATGGATGCACTTAGAACCATTGCTGGTCACAAGGCTGATAGTCCTTACTTCAGTGCTGCTATCAAGGAGACACAATATTGGGGTAAGCACTTTTATATCGTTGTCCAATCATTGAAAGTGACATTGTATATGATCATAACTATATATCTCGTTCTTGCTTTGCAGGTGAAGATGTCCGAAGCCCGACGGGGCGAGAGATCAATGGCATTTATTTAGATGCAAATGAAGAGGATATAAAGAAACAATTTGCCAAGTTCAAACTAGATTGGCCAAACTACGGTGTCACTCTTATGTGTGATTCATGGACGGGTCCGACAAAGATGAGCATTATCAACTTCATGGTATATTCGAATGGTGTCATGTTTTTCCATAAGTCAGTAGATGCAACGGGAAAAAGCCAAGATGCAGATTTCATTTATAAGGTACTTCCCTTGATATCAGTTGTGATTGTGTTTCATGCAGATTGTCACAATGATCGACAAGAGTTCGAGCGTTACATGGCTGTTATCAACCCTAGGATGGGTGACATTGCAAACGAGAGCTATGTCAATGCAGGTAAACACATATGTTCTTGTTGCAGTTACATTTCCGTTATTTACTAACCATCATGTCATTGTCTAACGTGCACTATATTTTACAGCTTGTGCTTTGCACCCAAAGACCATTATGCTTATGCGGCGAGCGGCACTCTCCTAGCTGATGTGAGAGATGCATTCGAGTTCATGGCGGACACTGAGACATGTGCGACGGCACTCAATGAAGTAGAGTTCTTTAGAAGAAAGCTTGGTGACTTCTCTAAGGACTTGGCTCGGCAGATGGCATGTGACAATAAGACTTCTCCAGGTGTGTCATAGTTCCTACGAACTTGTCTCAATTCATATGTAATGTGACAATTGTCTAACTTATGATGTTGTAACTTGTTACAGCGCAATGGTGGGCTATGTTTGGTCGTGAAACACCGACACTACAGAGGCTTGCAATGCGACTAGTCTCTCAGTGTTGTTCGTCCAGCGGATGTGAGCGCAATTGGAGCACATTTGCATTGGTCCACACAAAGGTGCGCAACCGGTTGACGCACCAGAAGCTTCACAAGTTGGTCTATGTCAACTATAACCTTCGCATCCGTTTGAAGGAAGCTGGACTATACAAGCCACCAGAAGATGATCCATTCGATAAGCTAATGGAGCTTACATTGCTTGATGAGAGTAATCCCATTCGAGATTGGATGGAGCATGGCCGGTCCAATGGCCCACCATTGCTTGATGAGGAAGCCACTGATAGTGACACCCCGATCCCTTCTGCTTTGGTGCTACAAGAAACAGAACAATTGGAAGGCATCAATATTGCTGAGTCCATTGTTTCGTGGGCCGAGGACACCGTGGGCGACACACACATAGGCAAGAGGAAACACCAAACCACAACAAAGAGGAAAGGTAAAAAGCAGAAGAGGGTTGATGCATCGGTGGTCGCTAGCGATGCCTCCACCGATGAGGATGGTAACAAGAGTCCCCCATCTGCGGGCGATGACGGTGGCAACACGACCGCCGCGGTACACACGTCGCAGCCGCCACCTTCTCGATCCGCTTCACAGGTACCGTTATAGCACGTTTCTTTCTTAATAGTTCATCATCTACATTGTTTACTAACTATTCAGTACCATTTGCAGGTGAGACCTACTTCACTCATGCTACGCAGGATCAAGACCATGGCGCTCCTACCGAGAAGAGGACAACAATGCCGGGATCGGGGGACACAAGTAGGCAACATCATCATGGCTACGGGAGTGAGTCCTCCCACCTTACGATTACCGCTATTACTCTCTTCCTGACTCAAGTGATACCTCAAGTAACTATGGACATGGAGGTAGTCATTGCTCAAATGATTATTACTCGTACTCTATTCCTGAAGTGAATCAGCAACCACGAGAAAATGGGTCTTTGAGTGGGTAGAGCCTGAATTTTGTAACATGTTGCTCTCACAATGGCAAACAAACCATGCTTGGAACAATCAAAGTTGGAGTGAGTTCAGGGCACACTTGTTGGCTACACAAGGAATCCAGGTCATGTCAATTGATGAATACAACGCCATGAACAATCCGCAATCCGACGTCATATGGTCTTGATATGTATCCATTGTTCGCACAAAACTACGTGTATTATGTTCAAAACTATGTTCTATGTTTAATTCATCAAGAACTATGTATCGGACATTTTATGTTGAACTTTGTGTCAATTGTATGTTCTCAATGTGTGGCTACTCATTTATAATATGTCACCAAAAATCATGCAAAAAAATCCAACATTTTAAGCCATTTTTTGTTGATTTTCAATTCTTCTGCGTATAAAATCGAACAAACCGACCGGTTACGACAGAAACCGGTCGGTAACCGGTCAAAACCGACCGGTTTTCTTCGGTTTCCATTTCGGAAATTCAATTTGAATTTTCCGTCGATTTTCGGCCCGGTTACCGCGAATTTCGACCAAACCGGGGTTCTCGCCGTGCTTCGGTTTCGCGGTTCCAACGAGATTGCTAACCTTGTTCAGAGGACGCACGAACAACTAATGTTCCAAATTTACATACCTACTGCTCGGCCTGGTTCGACTCCTGCTCTTTCGGTGTCTACGCGGGCCCCTACGAATCTAAGATACCTGCAAGAAAGCACAACACAAAGAAGACCCATGGATTAGACAAAGACCTCAATAAAAAATCAACAGAATTTCAAATTTCAGATCGCTGAACTCCATTCTGGAATTCGCATCCAAGAAGCAACGAACTCATCACGGGAACTGAATTCCTTCCAAGAACTCGCATCCAACAACCCATGACCGCATCAAAAAACTCTATTTGGGGCCGAACCAAGAAATCCCCACCGCAAAAGAACCAACCAAATCCCCTCATGTTTCGCGATTCTCACCTCAGATTCACCTGACGCTCCTCGTCCCTCCCGCCAATCCTTACCTTTCCACCAATCTGCAAGAACCGAGCAAAAGAAAACAAACGCATCACCAAACAGCTCGGAAACAAGAAAGAAATGCAAGAAACAACCACCAACAAAACGCAAAATTCCTCACGATTTGCTTAGATACTCCTGGACGGCCGCCGATTTGATCCCCGCGACTCCTATTCCCTACGATACACCCTAACCGGGGTGAAATTTCTGGATAAAATTCCTACGGTCTGTGCTTGGAGGTGCCTGGCCTACTGCGTCTCACGGGTGAGCGGGCGTGGAGCG
>CM017444.1:31911833-32069232 GCA_007726485.1 Eragrostis curvula
AGTATTGAAATTTGGTTTGCTCTTTGATCCAAGCATCTAAGAAATGATGGTTCTTTCATGCTCAAATATTCTACTAAATAAAATCTGCTGCTCACAATGTACCAATTTAATTTTACCACGAGACTCAGGATCAAATCCAAGTAAACTTTGGGGGCAAAAAGGGTTGTTAGAGAACTGGTCTGTGAAGCTCAACCGACGTTATAACTATTCCATTTGTATCTGACACCATTCAGTCAACATAGTAGTCTAACTTGTGGAAGTTCTTGTGAAATTAATTAATTTCAAATTGTCCACACTAATAGATTCACGTTAGTCTACTCTGATTTGGAACTGTAACATTGTAACTTCTTGATTTATTTAAATTTACAGAAATAACTAATATAACAACCCTCATGACCCTCTCTGTCTTCCTAGTGGAATGAAACTTTGTGAGTTTGGTCAGCAATGCAACTTGCTGTAGGTCTTGTATCTTCATATGTTTCGATTCTCCTGTTAACATTACTCTCCATTAAGAGAAAAAACATTTTAGGAGAATTTCATATTTTCCATTAATAGTATACGGATAGTTCCATGATCAATCATCTTTGAGCAACGCTATATGTAGTTCAGACTAGCTAGAAACCTTTTCTCCTTGTAGTCATGTATCTATTTCCTTATTTTCAGGATAGAACTGCCTTACTGTTTCTTGGTTTTCCCGTGGTTCTGTTGTGTCTTCGATCATGGCTGTGGAATGGGTGCTTTCCAGCATTGCCAGTTCAGCTATACCAGGTACCTTTTGATGCTTGTTCAAAACAGTTTAGCAATGGTTGAACTTATCCTATGTTCCATGACATGTCAAAAGATATGCTGACATTAGAACTTATGCCTTACAGCTTGGTTGCTTTTTCTGTATACAACTTTAGCTTTGCGCGAGAACATACTGCGAGTTAATGGAAGTGATATCCGCCCTTGGTAAGGAACACTGAAGCATTTAATCATGTTTGAGAAAGCTGTGGGTGCTGTGGCCTGTGGGTGTTCAATCATCATTTGCATGCCACTGACATTTCCCCCTCGTTTTTGGGGGCATTGATGACTTGAAGCGTTAATTTCTCTTACACAGACAATTCATGGGGAAAAAACATATTATGCTTTCTTGAACCTAACTATCTAGTATCTACTATTCATATGCTGAAATGCAATTTGTCTCTTTTCTTTTGTGTGTTTTTGTGACGTTCTTATATATCACTATCATGTAAACACAAACATCACTGGTTTCTTCATGGAACTTAGAGCTGTTTCTTTTCTTTTTGAGGTGGATACTCCATCACTATTGTGCTATGCTAATGGCTCTTATAAGCCTCACATGGGAGATAAAGGGAAGCCCAGATTGTGCACGTAAACAGGTTCCTATTTTAAATCTTTTCACAACCTACTATACTATTGTGTATAAATGCTTGTGCATGACTTGTACCTTCTTTTCACAGAGAGGTGTGGAACTGTTTCTGTGTTGGGCCATAATGCAAGGATTTGTAATGATGTTGCAGAATAGATATCAGCGTCAAAGATTGTATACTAGGATTGCTTTGGGGAAGGTAACATATTCTGATAGAAATAAAAGGAAAATAGCTATTTCTTTATAACTGTACTACTGTGATTTCGGCTCTAGTGTCCCACTTGGTAGTCTTTGTCTAGAAATTCATGAAATTGATGAAATTTACACTATTAGCACTACCTTTTCATCTAGCCAATTTCATGACATTTGCCTATGCAATAATCCTGAAACTTCAGTTAAAGTAATCTTTTGCTACTGGAAATTTCATTTTTACTGTCAGGCTAAAAGAATGGACGTTGTATGGGGAGAGACTGCTGGTGTTGAAGGTCAATTGCTGCTTTTGTGTCCTCTCCTTTTTCTGTTGCAGGTATGACTTGTTCTCACCGTTGCATGGTGTTGAATATGCAAATATATATTGAAACTTATGAAGTACTATAAAATGCTTGTTTTTTCTTTCTTTTTGTTTGAGTAATTTTTTTCCTCCCTAACTCATGACATTACACCCTTTATTAATATAAAAAAATGACGATTTTCCGAGAATCGCTTGGTTTGTTTGTAGGATAGTGCTAGGTCTTTTTACATTGATCGTATTTTCACACTATTGATTGGCTATTGATTGCGTCATGGAAAATGAAGTTTTAATCTTCTCGTAAATGTAAGTCTGCTTGAGTAATAATGTGATTGTTATTCCCCTTTTATCTAGGGTTTTGAGGGTTATGTCGGGTTTTTACTTCTCCGGACAGCTACTACAGGTGTCATCCCTGAATGGCAGGTTAGAACTTTGCTGATGATACAGCCTCTGTCAAATTGTCTGTTTAATAATCTTTGTGTTGTGTCATAGGTTGTGGTTTGCGGGATCTTGCTGATTGCAATGGCAATTGGTAACTTTGCAAACACAGTGGATACCTTGATGGCTAAGTCCCGGTTCAAAGCAAAGATGAAGAAATCAAAGAGCAAACGCGATCTTGGCACATGTACCTCACCAAAAGGTTCATCACCTATAGATTCAGCAGCCAGAGCATGAAAAGGACAAGAGGAAAAGTTCCCCAACCTAGGAACATAGCCCATGTTTAAGCAGGGCTTATTACCTTTGTAAATCATTAGTTTTTTTGGCCGCCAGCTACTCATCCTGGCCATCTCTGTGAATGCTGAGCACTAGTGTAATCATCAAACAACTAGGTTGCCGATGGTCTCAGGTTGAGGGTGATCAAGAATAAACTGTTCGTATTTTGTTCATACTTTTATTCTAAACATTGAGTGGGATAGATGAATTTAGGACTGTAAGATTTAGCAAAATTTTCGTGGTATAGTTGTTGTGACTTACATTGTCAGAATCAAATATGTGAATTTGTACACAAGCTGTGACCTTGCTTAATCTTTTGTCGTGAGGGGCTTCCATTGTTTTTATTTCTATTTTTCTGATAAAGCGCAAAAGCCTAGCGGGGTTTTCAATGAAGGAAGTTTGTTTTTAAATAGAAACGGACGGAAATGCTAAGTAAGTTGGGCGCAGCGACGTTATGAATGTCGTAGTAGACGCTAAGTGGAGTCCTTTATATTGCGTGTAAGGTAAAACATGACGATGAGCCACGGAGTGGATTGCCATGTCCTGCAGTGGGTCTGTTGAATTCTTGATATGTTTATGATTGCTTTGAAACCTAATGCCATAAATGTTTGATGTAATGGGAAAGAGGACTAACAAATGTTATCTTACATTTCTCTCGCTGTGAATAAAAAACATAATGCATGTTGGTTTTTTTCTAATAAGCATGACTAGAAATTGCCCTGAAGTTAAAGGCATTCTGAAAGGAAGGTCTATGGTACCATCTTTAGTTTGCTCAAAGCCTCATATGGTGAACCTGAACTTCAGAAATTCGGAAGACAGTAGGGAAATGCTCATTGCAGGGGTCGTTATCTGAAACTCCGATCACTATTCGTCTCTCATGTTGGTAAGGTCTTTGCGTAGTCTCCGACCACTATTTGAACACACGTTTATCTGTTCAAATGCATGCAGTTTGGTTCCACGAAAAGAACATGGAACAGCAAACAAGAATGTATTCTTGCAGAATCACGTCTGAATCTCTTTCATTCTGGGCAGCAGCAGTTAGCAGCATTGGCTAGCTGTAGGTTTGCCAGAGTTCCTGAAGAATGCACAGCCTTCCTGCTCTCCTCGTCGTCAACCATGGCATGGCTTGGCTTGGCCTGGCCTGGCTGTGGCGCGCGTTCCTTCCTCGCAGCGCGACGTGGGCCCACGAGACGACCAACGTCCCTCCCCGCCGCGGGCGATGTCGAATTGTCGACGGCGCGTGTAGCAGCAGCGAGCCGTGACCGAACTTCTGAGTTACAAGATAACGGGCGGCCCAACTACTACGCCGGCCTGTTAAAGCTCTGGGAGTTTAGACCGCCGACCCAACAGGCCCAGTTTGTAACCGAATCGAACCGACGCGCGCGTTCTCGTTGCGTGCTTCAGTTTAGTACCACATCGACAGTTCTGGCGAGGCGAGGCACCAAGACGTGTATAAACTTCGACCCGGGGGCACATGACAACTCATACCTTTCTCGGCCTTTTGGCTAAGATCAAGTGTAGTATCTGTTCTTATCAGTTTAATATCTGATATGTGGGCCATGTGCCCACTTCGATATTAATCTTATTTTTTGTGGGGGAGGGTCCATCACAGTGGCTTGCCACTGGGGCCCTCAAGCGTCGCTTGGGCGTTGCACTACTGCCCTTGCCTGGCGCACCCCAACCAAATCACATTTAAAATCTTTTGCACCCGGCCCATGGAGAACTTAGTTTGATAGAGCATCAGATGCAGGTTATGCAAATCTAGATTTTTGTTAGCTTCATTGCCCATCTAAAAAATGATTCTTCATTGCCCTCCAAGCTCAGCTCAAAAAAAAAAAAAAAAAGCGCTGGGGACGGAGGGGGCTTGGCAGTGCCTTCTGGCGCTGACTCGTCTCGATCCGCAAGGCTAGCCGCAGCAAGCAGTGCACTGGGCTGTGGCTGCTCGGTGCGACGGTGTCGCACGTGGAGTACGGCTATGGCGTCGCGGCTACTCGTCGCGCGGGGAGCACGGGCGCGCAGGGGGCTCGGCAGTGCCGGAAGCCATGGCGGATTTGCAGTCGTCCCTGCTTCATCCCCTGTTGCCGTGTCCCTGCTTGAACGGTGCGTCAGGCGAGCCAGGCTGCCACCATCCCATCTGAGCGCCATGGAGGAGAGGCCTTACCTACCTCGAGGTCAGCGGCGGCATGACGGCAAGTCAGAGAACAAATTGCTCTCTTGCGTTGATTCAATCGGTCTCAAGCATGTATTTAGGATTAGCTGCGATTGAATTGCTCTTGTGGCTAATCAGTCGTTTAGTTCTGCTGGTTCTAGGATCGGCTAAGTGAATGCAATTTTTTTTCTTTTTTCTTTTTGATTGGAGCAGTTCTCTTTGGTGGCGGCGGCTGGCAGAAGCTTAGGCTGGTAATGGAGGTGGCAGTGGAGATTGGGGCCTGGCCTGAGGAAGAAGAAGGAGAGGGTGATTTTGTCCAAAATATTGTCTGTGGGCATAGGACCGGTTGAGGCAATGGTTTGGTGGGCATTTTAACGAAGCCTAACGACACATGGGCATTCCGTCGAAGCCCACTGGTTTTGTGGGTGAAATAACAAAAATCTCGCGAATCTGGGGACGGGCTTGAGCATTTCAGAAAGAGGCTCAGCTGCATGGCAGCTTGGGTAGCCCAGTTCTATATCAGCTACAATTCTGTTTTGAAGAAAATAATCTGGAGCCACTTCTTAACATAGGCAAAATATCCCTCAAAATTTATTTACATTCAGTTTAAGCTCAAAACAAAATTGTTTGATTTATGCAAGTTGCATTATTAAGGGTAAGAGTCCAGGCTGAGCTGGGCCATTTTGCTTCTCCAGCGAAAAGGAACCAATGTAATTCACCAAGCGCAGCTCCTTCCAATATCTCAGCCCAAGACGAATTATGTGCATACTGAAAAGGAAAATCAGAAAACACACGTGACATCCAAATTGTACTTCAAGCTCACAACCCAAATAGTGGGCAAAACCACAGTTAGCTTTCAATTTTCTTTTGCATTACCATGTAAAGTAAAACAAATAGATACTTCTAAAACATATACACGTTATAAAAAAACTGAAAGAATGGCGGATGATACATTTTACTCTACATCGTTTCTTCGTTTTCATTCAGTCAACAAATCAGTATTGCTCCGAACAAGCATGCCTGCTGAGTGGTTTTGATGGCTAGTTTTAAGTTCTGGGATGCCGGCCAAGCAACCGGCCTTGTGCTGGAAGCAATGAGCACTGCCATTCAGCTTGGCCCTCTGCACGAAGAAGCTCCCCATCAACACCACATCCATTGTGAGTATTGCCAACCGGTCTAACCTTAACTTGTTTTACCTGCAATTGTTGCAAAAAAGAGACTGTTTTAGTCTAAATTGAAGTTATGAGATGTCTGGCAAGTGATTGAAGTTATAAGATGTCCGGTCAGCAGCATTTTAGGAAAATACAATCTATTAAGTTTAGGAATATCGAGGACTCGGACCTAGTGATAAGAGTTGCTGCAAGGAGTAATGTAAGGAAACACGAGGAACCCAACATACCTTGACATATTCCACAAAAGGCAGCAAAAGATGCCAACAGAGCTGATAGGCAATGAAGAAGCAAAACAGTCTGAGTCTACCACTTCCACGAACAAGAATCAAATCCAAATTCCCATCATCATGCTGAGCTTTTGGTGCAATAACTGGAGACAGTAACCCCTGGGCAGGTTTGCAAAGTGATTGCATGAAAAAATGCCAAGAAACTCCCCTTTTCTGCTAACCCAATTATCTTGAATCATATCATTATTTCGTACACCTTTCATAACCTTGCCACAACCAGAAAGCTGCTCACGACATTTATCAGTCAGTGGATTCAATTCAGGATCTCTCTCTTGCGACGATGGAAGATAGTCCACCTCAAATGTGTATTTAGGTAATGACAGAAACTTCAGAAAGCCAGCTACGACATAACGGAAGGGGCCAAACTGCTGCCGGAACTTTTCAGACAGTTGAACAACTGGAAAAGAAAATAGAATACATTTCAAACTATACCTTGACTGAAAACATAGTGTTCAAGGTACGCACAGCATGTGTTAGTGCAGTAAAAACAGCAGAGAATCGTAGGCCTTATCTTGAGCTATACTCTGAAAAATTAATGGTGGTGTGCTTGTAGATGAGGTGCCAATAATTCTTGTCTACTATTGTCCAATCAAATTTGTAAATTCATTTAGTCCTATTTCAATTTTTCAAATTTCAATACTATAGACAAGGGGTGCTTGGAGCAGCATTTCAAATACTCAGATATGAAACCAGAATGAACCTTTCCGTAAAGCCTAATTAGTTTGCCAGACCATGAGTAGAAGTTCCAGTATCCATTGTTGTTCTTACCTCTATGTTTTTCTTATATTGTATTGGTTCAGAAGGCCATAGAATGCCCCTTCTATTCTTGTACTAAGTACCGAAGTCACACGAGACAGAATCATCACTTTTCAAGCCATATACAAGGTTGTCTAACTAAGTCATAAATGTAAGTTCTACTGTAGTTCCACAATGGAATAGTGTAAAAAATAATAGCCAATAGTACAACAAATGCATCACTTCAGAACCAGCTATGCAGAATAACCTTTTTGTTTCTCGAAAACGGAGGAGAGCTGTCAAACCGAAAGTAGGAAGCTCTAAAAGTGAAGAATAGAACTTACCATCAGCTACAAAACCAAAGTAGGAAGCTGTCAAACCGAAATGAGTAAATCCAGCTTGGATTCGTTTTACGGCAAACACATCTATTGGTGTGAAACCACCCTACAGAAGAATGATTTACATAGTTACATATTAATATGTGCAGTCAAATTCTGGGGAGGAATTGACATAAGCAGGGGTTGGAGGACCTAGTATGTGAAATAGAATAAGGTCATGCAAGAAAAGACAATTTGAACATAACATTACAAAATTACCTTAGCTACTGCACCCGCAGCAGAAACGGGATCCCTGATACCAAGAACAGTCCAAACTAATGAATTATCTGAACCAGCAGGTATTATCCCAATGGGCAGCTGAATTGCCTCGTTCAAATTATCTCTACCAAGTAACCCATTCAAAACCTGTATCAACATATATATTTAAGTTATTGGCATGATAGATGTATACACTTTTCTTAAGGCAGAACAACTCCAAAATCTCTGTTTTCGTATATGCCTGGGGGTGCACTGGTATCCAACACCAGTTCGCAAGTGTCAATGCACTTACGGTACAAACTATAAACCATCAAACATCAACATATAAAGAACAGTTATCAGTTATAACAATGAGCTAAACATGTTAGCTTTTATAAAGCAGCCAGCAATGAACAAGTTCACAAAGGACCAATAACAGAAATAGGCTTCCAGGTCAGTTTTCGATATATAAAGAAATATAGGAACAGAGCTGACCTCATTTACGATTCCATCACCCCCGACACATATAATTCCTGTAAACAATAATAGTCAACCTTGAAGTATAATTGTAGATATTGGAATAGGCAAACACAGTAACATAAATGATCTTTTACCATCAGGGCAATTGCTGAGGTCAACAGTAGATGCAATAGCCTTTGCATGACCAGCATAAGCTGTTTCAATGACTTCCATTGTGAAGCCTGAAAGCTGCACCAGATCAAAATTAAAAAGCAAAAACATATAAATAAAAGAATAAAGGTTCTATGAAAGTGCAAATGTGATCTTTTGTCCGTTATCTTGGGCATGGTATGTACTTTACAAAACTAAGTTAGAAACAATATGTTTCTCATTAAATATGATGGAAATTTAGATGACAAGTGTTACAAAATAAATAAGCTAATGGAATGATTTTGACTGAAAATTCACAAACATCTTACCTTCAGTGTTGGTTGCACTTTCTTGTAAAAAACATCCTGAGAGCTACGAAATCCAGAATTAGGATTCAGGATAACAAGCACCTTACGGGTGGTTCCTTGTCTAGCATTCAATTGTTCTTGCAAAAGATTGACAGCTAAAAAGTTTGGAACATCCTCTCTGCAGGACGTACTTAGGTCTGATGAACATTGTGGTACAATCTTCCTCTGGGTGAAAAAGCTAGTGTTCCACTGATTAGTTTTCCTCAATTTGCGAGGGAAAAACGTCCGGCCTACTTGCAATCTTTGCACATTAGTGGTCGGAGAACACTGATAGTAGTTTCTTGACGGACAGGGATTGTAGGTAAAGCATCCATTTACAGCACTAGAAGAAACCTGCAGTGATGGTTACAGAATAGCAAGAGATCAGGGATAATCACATAGTTTATAACTATATTAAATAATATAAGGTCAACTCCGAAGAATGTCGAGCAGAGCGACTATAGCAAGCATCCATGGGCACATGCCTATAAAGGTATTACACCATGCAGTGTTAAGATGTCTGATAACTCACATTGTAATGTGTAATGCAGATATTTGCATAAAACCTCAAATTTAACTATTTAAGAAGCAAATACATATGTAAGAAATATTCTTGTCTAACATTAAGCTTCGTAATGATGGGAAATTCACATTCCACACTGAGGACATTAGTAATCGCACAAGCAGCATATTCATACAGTAGAATTGAGATGTTCCTCCCATTCCTCTTAAGCCCCAGATGTGAAGAATTGCCCTTCCGCCAACTCAAATTCTACTCGTGTCAACAGAACATCATAAAAGAAGGGACGGAAACGAGAAAGTCAAGATAAAAAGCTCACTGGGGAACGGATAAGGCTTCTCGAGCTCATGATCAATCTTGGCGCAACGTGTCGGCGCGCGGCGACCCCGCGAGATCCCGCGGCGGCCCTACCCAGCCCAGCCCTGCCCCTTCGCCGCCTCCTCCTGGCCTCGCCGCAGGGCAGCCCGTGCGTGGGGTGCGCAGCGAGAGCAGCGGCGGAGGCCCCCCCGGCGGCGAGCGTTGGAGACGGAGATTGGGAGGAAGGTGGTGGGTGGGGAAGAAGCGTGGCGCCTCAAGCCGCCTCTCAAGGCCGTGTGTATTTCTCTGCGCGTGGTAATTGCAAACTTTGACATTTTGTTTGTGGCCGTTTGATCGTCTGATCACGATTAGCAGCCGTCGGATTGGGGAATCCTGCAGGAGTGGGCATTCTTCTTCTATGATCGTGGAACGGTTGGCCGTTGGCTCATTTTGCTGTATACATCATACATTATAACAGATTTCATGGTGATGGTACTCGTAATGCTTTTTGTATGGATAAGTGATTACATCGCCTCATACATTTATGTAACACCCTAATTTTCACTTTTTACAATAGATTAAAATTTCTATTTATTTAATTAGAGTGTTATCATTTTTCCTAGGCCAAAGCATTATTTTCTAAATTAAATAAATGAATCTAGGTTATAAAATAATTGTTTGTTGCATTCATGCTGGAGTAGATTGCAGTAGGTATTTTATTGTGTGGAAAATATATTTAAACTCTGAGTAGAAATCGCTTTTTGGAATTAGTTTTGATTTTAAATAGAAGAAACGAAAAAGAAAAGAACAAAGGATTTGAAAAACTGCTTTTGGGCCGAATCTTCCTTGGCCCATCTTCTCTTTTTCTTTTTCTTCCTTTTTCTTTCCTTTTCTTTCCCCTCTCGGGCCGGTCTGTTTTCCTCCGCGGCCCAGCTCGCCCCCGCGCCAGCCTGCTGAGCCCACGCGCAGCCCAGCCGCAGCCCGAAGCCGCCCGTACGCCGCTGCCGCGCCGCCCTCGGCGTCCGAGCCGGACCCACCCTCGGTCTCCGCGCTATAAAGAGGCCGTGGACCCCCTCCGCGACCCCTTTCGCCCGATCCGCCGCCACGCGTCGCTCCCCAAGCCCTAGAGCGCGCCGCCATCTTCCCGAGCTCCGGTGGCCGCCGCCGCCGCGAGCCGTTCCGCCGCCTCCCGACGCCCCTGGACGACGCCGACTCGCCGCCGACCCCGCCCGTGACGCGCCGCCGCTTCTCCGCCCGTTCTCGAGACACCCCGACGATCCGACGCCTTCCCTCGACGCCGCCGAAGTTCCGCCGCCTCTCACCTCCGTCGAACCGCCTTCTCCGTTCATCCTCTCGCCGCCGCGACCCCACGGTGAGGACCCCCTCACTCCCCTCTCTCTCTCGGAGCCCTCGCTGCCCCGAATCGTGGCCGGGAGCGCGATTTGGCCGCGCTCCGGCGATGCGCCGCCGCGCCCGCGTCGCCGCCGGCAGCCCGGTCCACCGTGGACCCGTGGACCGGCGAGCCTGCCCGGTGCACCGTCGCCGTGGACCCTAGTCCACGGGTTTTCCTGTTTTAATTTAATCCATTTCGTTTTATGACGTCAGCGTTGCGCAATAAATCCTAATTTCCTTTATCAGAATAATTTCGGTAATTAGTCAGCTTTTCAATTTAAACCCTCCTACTTCAAATGCTTATAACTTTTTACTCGTAACTCTGTTTTAAGCGATTCTTGTGCTCACGTGATCGTAGGCTCGAGCTCTACCTTTTGGTATTGTTTTTGTAGTATGTTAGTACTGTTTGATGTACTGTTATTTATTGTTTGTGCTTGTGTGCTTTGCATGTTCACGTTATTAGAAGAGAAGTCGATCGAGAACTTTCGGAACTTGGAGTTTGATCAACCAGCAGCAGGGGGAACAGGCAAGTGCCATTGATGCATTCTGGACCTATTTCTTTCTCCCTCTAGTTAACTTCATGCATTGCGTTTAATTTGAATCCCATGTGTCATTATCGTGTTCCTTTACTTATTCCTTGTCGCCGGGTTATGGTAGATGTTAATGATAATGTGGATAGGTAGAAATGCTTAGCTTGCTTTCTTGGGTGGATAATAAAGTGACTAATAATCTTGACTAATGGTTTCCCTTCAACTTAATCAACCATGGACCGGTAATCTTTTTAGTAACCTGGAACTTAGGTATGCTGTAACTTGAGCAAGTGGTATGTTGATGATGGTGCGGTTAGCACGAGACTTTGGTATGTGGTAGTCTTGCTCAAGTTTGCTAAGGACCGGTTTTGTGGAGCGGCAACCCAGGACAACAGCGCAAAGCACAGGGTTGATGATGGTAGACTTGGTCAAGTATTATCTGGCCTTCCCAGTTTGTGTCGGCGTTCATAGAATGGGGGAGGAAGGGTTTACTTCCAAACTCAGGTGATTGAGGGGTACTCAGCCAAGGAGCAAGAGGGATCTAATGTTTCAGGGGTACTGGCAGTAGGGAAACCTTAGCGGGGATGTTGGCTGGCTGGGAAGCGCTTTGAAAGACCATGTGGTGATCTCTTGGTCTCACACCTTTGGTAGTGTGGAGGCAACATAGAGGTTTTAGTCACTGAAAAGTGATGGAATCACCACCCTGTGGGTAAAGTTGTGCACCTCTGCAGAGAAGTAAAACTGTCATGACAGCCGTGCTCACGGTCAGGAGCGGCCTGGATCCTCACATGATTAGAGAATGGATGGTTGGACTTGGATGGTTTTGGGTGGGGAACCCATTTAGCTGCAAGGGGGTACCTTGTAGTGCTTAATTTGATAACTTTGGGGTTCAGCAATATAGGTGCTTAATTAATGTTTTAGGGTGCTGATTCTGCAATTTTACCTTATGTCAGCCTTCCTTGCTTAAGCTTGCATTACATTTAATTTCCCACACTTGCGGAGTACGACATGTACTCACCCTTGCTATTCCCCCACAATGTTTTTGTTCATGCTGCTCAGAAGATGAAGGTGCGATGGACTACTTTTGATGAGGATTACTACTAGGCGTGTTTCCCCCAGTCGACTGCCTGTGTGTTTTGGGAGTCTTCTGTTGTCGTTTATTTAGTCCTTTGAGACAATTTATTCAGATATTGTAATAATGATACAATGAGACGATGTAATAATGACACTGGCATTATACTGTTTATTTCACTATTGTCTCTTTACTGTCGCGAAACTTTGATCCTGGCGCACATAGAGTTATGCATTCAGTTTTGTCCTTAAAACTGGGGTGACAAAGTTGTATCAGAGCCGTGTTGACTGTAGGGACGCAAGCCTAGTTAGAATGGTCGTTTCTAAGGTTATTGCTTATATCAAAACTATTTTCATAAAAACTATTAGTTCCTTAGTGTTGCTCTTTGTTTATGCTTCAAAATTTTACTTATATTGAAAACATCTTTTGCTATTGACTTATACTCTACCTTGCTGTACTTTTTCTTTAATCCTTGCTCTACTGCTGTTCCTTCGTTTTCTCTCCTACTCCTTGCTTTCTACCAACTCTAGTCTTTTACTACAAAGTTTTGTTTTGCTGATACTTTTCTTGTTTCCAATTTTAGTGATGGCTCGTACGAAGCTCACTGCTCGCAAGCGTGTTCCGGTTCCACCACCACCTGTTCCTTTGCTTGAATGGATGATCAGCCACCACTGGAGTGCTACAGCAATGGAGACGGTTACTACTACTTTTTCCCCGACAAGCTATGTGAGGTTCAGCGATGTTTGGCTACTATGAGCGTGCTGAGTACATTGGGATCAGGACACCTGAAATGGATGGCACCTACAGCTGGAGTGTTCGTGTGAACATGTTTGAGAAGCCTTCTCCGGATGGGATTCGGAAGGTTCGCCGCACTCATGAGCCCCGGCGTCCAAGGTCTACCTTTGAGGATGGGATACAGGATGCAGCACGCCAGGCTCTTTCATTGCTCAGCCATGAAGAAGCAGCGATGAGGCACTCTCAATTCAAGTACTTCGCACACCGTCCTAGTGGGAGTTTGCACGAGGTAGTGGATAGTCCTAGAGATGAGGACAGCTTACGCCTCAGGGAGACTGTTCGCTATGTCAGGAACCTGAACAGGTGTCTCAACAGTGTTCTGGATAACCTTGCTAACAGAGATGACTTGATCGAGGAACTCAAGGAAGAGAACAGGCAGCTGAAGGCAGTCCAAGCAGGAGAGGCATTGGAGGATGAGCCATTGGAGGCGCCACCACCGGTTCAAGTGCCTCCATGTTCTCCCAGCCGCAAGAAGCTTCGCCGTCAGGAGGAGGAGGATGAGTTCTAGGGTCTTAGCATTTCCACTTAGAGTTGTGAGGTCGATTAGCTTCGTTTAGCGTTTTGAGTCAAACTCTTGTAATAGTAATACTTAATGCGTCCTTCGCTTCGTGTGTGGTTTTTGTGCTACTATTTTGTGAGTGGTGTGCTATGCTTGATTTGGATCTTTGGTTGAGTGTGATGTGATGTAAGACTTGTCATACAGACACATCTTTAATATAGTTAAAGTTTAGAGACTTAATACTTGGGTTTTAATCTCTGGGTTAGTTAATCTTTACCTTTCTTTATTACCTTGAGATCTTGGTATCATTGCCTTATTGTGAGCTATTCTATATCTTGGCTATGTCATATCTTTTTGCGGTCATGAATCATTGTGGAATGTTGTTAGTTCTGCAATATCTATTTATGTTCTTGATGCATTATCAATATCCGGTTCCTTATTATTGATATATCTATCTATCACCTTGTTATCTTGCATATTTCCACCATGTTGCTGCCGAAATTTCCTTGTGTCCAGCTAGTCTTTCACCTTGATCATTACTTTTCCAATGGTTATCTATGCCTTGCATCATGTGTCTTGTTCAATCACATATTTTCTTTATGCCTTGATAGTCTGTTCTACCTTTTATACTGTCCTATCCACCAAACCATGCTCATCTTATCTCTTCCTCTTATCAGAGGCTAGGGGAAGTGCTTCCAACAACAACAATGTTCCAGCAGCAGCCACGTTGGAGCAGTTTTTGGCCGCGCAGACTCAGCTCATCCAGACTATGCAGCAGAACATGATCAACATGCAGCAGCAGTCGCAACCCCAGCACCAGGCGCCACCACCACCTCCTAGGGACAAGCTTGGAGAGTTCCAGAGGACCAAGCCTCCAACCTTTTCACACTCTGTGGATCCTATGGATGCTGATGAGTGGCTGAAGACTGTTGAGAAGAAGCTACAGGTGGTCCAGTGCAACAACAGAGAGAAGGTCCTGTATGCCTCTCACCAGCTTGTGGGTCCCGCTGCTGATTGGTGGGATGCTTATGTGGATGCTCATGAGGAGCCAGACAGTATCAACTGGCAGGAGTTCAAGAACAGCTTTAGGTCTCACCATGTGCCTCAGGGAGTGATGAAGCTGAAGAAGAAGGAGTTCCAGAATCTGAAGCAGGGCTCCATGTCTGTTAGTGAATACCTCACCCGCTTCACCCAGCTGTCCAGGTATGCCCCAGGTGAGGTTGACAATGATGAGAAGAAGAGGGATTGCTTTCTGGAGGGTCTGAACGATGGACTTGCCTATGCACTTGAAGCTCGTGAGTTCCAGAATTTCCAGGCTATGGTTGATGCTGCACTTGTCCTGGAGAATAGGAGGAACAACATGGAGAAGAAGCGCAAGCTGGAGCGTCAGAGTCAGCAGGGGAGCAGCAACACAAGGCCTCGCTTTGGTTCTTCATCAGCTGGACCTGCATACCGTCCTCCACAGCAGAACAGCCAGCAGAGGATTCAGCCCGCTGGACAGGCATATCAAACCCCTCAGCGCCAGGGCCAGCGTCCCAACTCTCAGACACCTCGCAGCGCACGCCCGCCCTCTCAAAGGCCCAACCTTGGACAGAATCCTGCTAATGGAGGACCGTGCTTTCAGTGTGGTGAGACTGGACACTTTGCTAACAGGTGCCCTCAGAGACGTCCGGCTCAGATCCCGAACCAGGGTGCGACTCCAGCACCAAACCGCAATGGCAACCAAGCTCCAACACCAGCTAGACAGAATCAGACCCAAGCTCGTGTCAACCATGTGGCTTTGGAGGATGCTCAGGAGGCTCCAGATGTTGTTCTCGGTATGTTTCTCGCCAACGATCGCAATGCAATTGTGTTATTTGATTCTGGAGCATCCCATTCATTCATATCTGCTGCTTATGTTGATAAACACAACCTACCCATATCAATGCTTAAGAATAGAATGCTTGTTAGTTCTCCTGGGGGAGAGATGAATGCAAGACATGTTTGTCCTAAGATGAACCTTAATATAAGGGGGGTACACTTCTTGGCAAACCTCATAGTTCTTGAATCTAAGGGGATTGATATCATTCTTGGTATGGATTGGATGAGCAAGCATAAGGGACTCATAGATTGTGCTAAGAAGGCAGTGACACTGACAGCTAGCAATGGAGAGCAAGTGGAGTATGTTGCAGAACCACTCATCACTAGCAAACGGGCAGCCAACCGCATTGTGTTGAATCAGCTTGATGCCGGGTCTGTTGAGAAGATCAGAATTGTCAGTGAGTTCCCAGATGTCTTCCCAGAGGAGTTGCCAGGTATGCCACCAGACCGTGAAATTGAGTTTGTTATTGAATTACTTCCTGGTACTGCTCCTATATTTAAGAGACCTTATAGAATGGCTGCTAATCAACTAGCTGAACTTAAGGAGCAATTACAAGAATTACTAGATAAGGGTTATATCCGTTCTAGTGCATCACCTTGGGGAGCCCCTGTTATCTTTGTTCCTAAGAAGGATGGTACTCAGAGGATGTGTGTGGACTATAGAGCTCTTAATGAAGTGACCATCAAGAACAAGTATCCATTGCCCAGAATTGATGACTTGTTTGATCAGCTTAAGGGAGCTTGTGTCTTCTCTAAGATTGACCTTCGATCTGGCTATCATCAGTTGAAGATCAAGGCAAGTGACATTCCCAAAACTGCCTTCATTACTCGGTATGGCTTATATGAGTATACTGTCATGTCCTTTGGTTTGACCAATGCCCCTGCCTACTTCATGTATTTGATGAATAAGGTTTTCATGGAATATCTGGATAAGTTTGTGGTGGTTTTCATTGATGATATTCTGATATTCTCGAAGAACGAGCAAGAGCATGAGGAGCATCTTCGCTTGGTTCTGCAGAAGCTTAGGGAGAATCAGTTGTATGCAAAGCTCAGCAAGTGCGAGTTCTGGTTGAAGGAGGTCTCATTCCTTGGTCATGTCATCTCTGAAGGTGGAATCTCAGTTGACCCAGGCAAGGTGGAGGATGTCTTGAGTTGGAAGACACCTCAATGTGTCACCGACATCAAAAGCTTCTTGGGTTTGGCAGGGTACTACAGGAGGTTCATTGAAGGATTTTCTAAGATATCCAAGCCGATGACAGAGTTGCTGGGAAAGGGTGCAGTCTTCAAGTGGACAGCGAAGCAAGAGGCTAGTTTCCAAGAGTTGAAGACCAGACTTACTACAACGCCAGTCTTGACGATGCCAGATATGGAGAAGCCTTTCTCGATCTACTGCGATGCTTCTGGTCAGGGATTGGGATGTGTACTGATGCAGGAAGGCCATGTGGTTGCTTATGCTTCAAGGCAGTTGAGGAAGCATGAATTGGGGTACCCGACTCATGATCTGGAGTTGGCAGCTGTGGTTCATGCACTCAAGATTTGGAGGCACTACCTTATCGGAAAGCGGTGTGAAGTATACTCAGATCACAAGAGTTTGAAGTACATTTTCACTCAGCCAGATCTGAACCTCAGGCAGCGCAGATGGTTGGAACTCATCAAGGACTATGATTTGGGAATCAACTATCACCCAGGGAAGGCCAATGTAGTTGCCGATGCTCTAAGTCGGAGATCTCATCTGAATATGCTATCTGTTCGTGAGTTACCGTCTGAGTTGTGCAGAGAGTTTGAAAGGCTCAACCTAGGATGGGTATCTAACACCGAAGTGGTTGCAATGGAAGTGGATTCCACCCTGGAGCAAGACATCAAGAAGGGCCAGCTGAAGGATGAGAAGATAGCAGAGATCAAGCAACAAATTAAGAAGGGCAAGGCACCAGAGTTCATGGAGGACGAACAAGGTGTGTTGTGGTACAAGAAGAGGCTTTGTGTGCCTGATGACAAGGAAATCAAGGAGTTGATACTGCGAGAAGCTCACGATTCAGCCTACTCCATTCATCCAGGAAGTTCCAAGATGTACCAGCACCTCAAGAGTCAGTATTGGTGGTACGGCATGAAGAGAGACGTGGCTGAGTGTGTTGCTTTATGTGACACTTGTCAGAGGGTCAAAGCAGAACATCAAAGGTCAGCTGGTTTGCTACAACCGTTGAAGGTACCTGAGTGGAAATGGGAAGAAGTCGGTATGGATTTCATAGTGGGTCTACCTAGAACTCAAAATGGATATGATTCGATATGGGTTGTTGTGGATCGTTTGACAAAGGTGGCTCACTTCATCCCAGTGAAGACGACCTATAGTGGGCCCAGGCTTGCAGAGTTGTATATGTCCCGGATATTTTGCCTACATGGTGTGCCTAAGAAGAATGTGTCCGACAGAGGTACTCAGTTCACTTCAAGGTTTTGGGAGAAGTTGCATGAGTCGATGGACACAAAGTTAAACTTCAGCTCAACCTATCATCCTCAAACCGACGGGCAAACCGAGAGAGTGAATCAGATTCTAGAGGACATGTTGAGGGCTTGTGCCTTAAAGTATGGCCGGAGTTGGGATAAGAGTCTCCCTTATGCAGAATTCTCCTACAACAACAGCTATCAGGAAAGTCTGAAGATGGCTCCCTTTGAAGCTTTGTATGGTCGGAAGTGCAGGACACCGTTGTTTTGGAATGAGACTGGCGAAAGTCAAGTGTTTGGGCCAGAGATTCTCCGAGATGCTGAGCGACAGGTGCAGATTATTAGGGAGAATTTGAGGGTTGCTCAATCCAGGCAGAAGAGCTATGCGGATAATAGAAGGAGGGATCTCAGCTTTGAAGTTGGTGACTTTGTCTATTTGAAGGTGTCTCCCATGAGAGGACTACGTCGTTTCAAGGTCAGAGGCAAGCTTTCACCCCGCTTCATTGGCCCTTTCAAGATCTTGGAAAGGATGGGCGAGGTTGCATATCAATTGGAGCTGCCAGCAAAGTTGTCAGACGTGCATGATGTGTTTCATGTCTCCCAATTGAAGAAGTGCCTACGAGTTCCAGAGGAACAAGTGCCCATGGAGGACTTGGATGCTAGTGAGGATCTCACCTATCAAGAGTATCCAGTGAAGATTTTGGAGACATCTGAGAAGTGTACCAGGAATAAGAGGTATCGAATGTGCAAAGTGCAGTGGAGTCATCACTCAGAGGAAGAAGCCACTTGGGAGAACGAGGATGATCTGAAGTCAGAATTCCCAAACTTCTTTTCCGAGCCATCCGAATCTCGAGGGCGAGATTCATCCTAAGGGGGGTAGGTTTGTAACACCCTAATTTTCACTTTTTGGCAATAGATTAAATTAAATAAATTAATCTAGGTTGTAAAATAATTGTTTGTTGCATTCATGCTGGAGTAGCTTGCAGTAGGTATTTTATTGTGTGGAAAATATATTTAAACTTCGCGTAGAAATCATTTTCAGAATTAGTTTAGATTTTAGAAAGGAGAAACGAAATAGAAAAGGGAAAAGAATTCCACAGCCGCTTTTGGGCCGAATCTGCTTGGCCCATTTCTGTTTTTCTTCTTCTTCTTCTTTTTCCCGCCTTCTTTTCCTTTCTTATTGGGCCGGCCTTTCTTCTCCGCGGCCCAGCAGCGCCAGCAGGCCGGCGCCGCGCGCAGCCCGCCCGAGCCCGCCGCCAGCCCGCTCGCCCCGGCCCAGCTCAGCGCGCCACCGCCGCCCCCGAACCCTATCCGCCTCCGTCACCGACGCCGCCGCCGCGCTTTCCTCGGCGTGCGCGCCCGTGTGCCCCCCCCCCCTCTTGGCGTCCGCGCCAATAAATCGGACCGCAGCTCGCCCCGCTCTCCGTTTCGCCCAAACCGCCGCCGCCCCGTGCCCTAGCGCGCAGCCGCCGCCGCCGCCATTGCCGCCGCCACGACGAGCTCGAGGACCCGCGCGACACCACCGCCTCGTACGACGCCGACGAGCCTCCGACGTCGCCCGTGACGCGCCGCCCCATCTCCGCCCGTTCCCACGCCGCTCTGACGCCCGAGGACCTCTCCCGACGCCGCCGAAGTCCCGCCGCCGCTCCCCGTCGACGACCACCGCTTTCCGGACCCCGTCGACCCCACGCGACCGTCGAGGTGAGAGCGTCGCCGCCTCCCCGTGCTTCCCGAGCACCCGCGGCGAGGTTTGGAGCACCGGAGCACCGTCCCGCTCGTGCGCCGACGATGCGCCGCCGTGCCCCGACGTCGCCGGTGACCCCGGTCCACCGTGGACCCGTGGACTGGCGATTTCTTCCGGTGCACCACCCCGTGGACCGAGTCCACGGGAGTTTTCGATTTAATTTAATATAATTCGAATTATGACGTCAGCGCATACGCAATAATTCTAATTTTCGTAAAAGAATAATTTCAGAAATTCTTTAAAATGTAACTTTTACACTTAAGCCCCTAACCTTTTTGCTAATAATGTTTAGGTCCTGTATTTTTACAGAAAACCCCCTGAACTTTTCCTAAATTATATTTTATCCTAACTTTTTACTTTTCAGCCCTCAGAACTTTTCTAAAATTACAATTAGGTCCCTGTACGACCCTGTTTTAGTTTAAATAAACCTTTTAACTTCAAATGCTAATAACTTTTTACTCGTAGCTCCGTTTTAAGCGATTCTTGCGCTCACGTGATCGTAGGCTCGAGCTCTATCTTTTGGTACTATTTTTGTAGTATGTTAGTACTGTCTGGTGTACTGTTATTTATTGTTTGTGCTTGTGTGCTTGCATGTTAACGTTATTAGAAGAGGAGCCGATCGAGAACTTTCAGGACTTGGAGTTTGATCAGCCAGCAGCAGGGGGAACAGGCAAGTGTCCTTGAACATTTTGAACCTATTGCTTTCTCCCTCTAGTCATGCATTTGCGTTTAATTTGAATCCCATGAGTCATTTACCTTGTTCCATACTATTTCCTTGTCGCCTTGGGTTTTGGTAGATGATAATAATAATGAGGAAGGGTAGGTCATGCTTAGCTTGCTGTAATCTTGGGCTTGGAACTTGACTAATAATCTTGACTAATAGTTCACTTCAACTTAATCTTCATGGATCGGTTAATCTTTTTAGCAACCTGGAACTTAGGTATGCTGTGACTTGAGCAAGTGGTATGTTTGATGATGGTGCTGTTAGCACGAGACTTTGGTATGGGTTAGTCTTGCTCAAGTTTGCTAAGGACCGGTTCGTGGAGCGGCAACCCAGGACAACAGCACAAAGCACAAGGTTGATTATGGTAGACTTGGTCAAGTAGGATGTTGTTTTCCTAGTTTGGCGGCATTCGAGGAAGAGGAGTGGGATGGAGTAATCTCATTCCTAGGTGATGGATGGAGTAATCCTAGCCACGGTGCAAGAGGGGGCTTCTGTCTGGATGGCGTAATCCCACAGCGGTGGAACCTTAGCATGGGATGTTTGCCGGCTGGGAAGCACTTTGAAAGACCATGTGGTGATCTCTTGGCCTCACACCTTCGGTAGTGTGAAGTGGCAACATGGAGACTTTAGTCATCGACGGATGATGAAATCACCACCTTGTGGGTAAAGTTGTGCACCTCTGCAGAGAAGTAAAACTGTCATGACAGCCGTGCTCACGGTCAGGAGCGGCCTGGATCCTCACATGATTAGAGAATGGATGGTTGGACTTGAATGGTTTGGGTGGAGTAACCCAGTTTGCTACAAGGGGAGTACCTTGTAGTAGTTAAATTTAATAACTTTGGGGTAATCGGGTTCTCACCTAGTAATATAGGTATGCTAGTTTGGTGTAGGGTGCTTATTCTGCAATTTAACCTTTATGTCAGCCTTTCTTGTTATAAGCTTGCATTACATTTACTTTCCAACACTTGCGGAGTACGACAAGTACTCACCCTTGCTATTCCCCACAATGTTTTGTCATGCTGCTCAGAAGATGAAGGCGCGATGGACTACTTTGATGAGGAGTACTACTAGGCGTGCTTTCCCCCAGTCGACTGCCTGTGTGTTTGGGAGTCTTCCGCTGTCGTTTATTTAGTCCTTTGAGACAATTTATTCAGATATTGTAATAATGATACAATGAGACGATGTAATAATGACACTGGCTTATACTGTTTATTTCACTATTGTCCCTTTATGTGCGAAACTTGATCCTGACGCACATAGAGTTATGCATTCAGTTTTGTCCTTAAAACTGGGTGTGACATAGAGTAAACATCATTATGCACAAAAGAACAGAATGCCAGTAAGATATTATTAACCAAGGCTAATAATGATTTATTGTTAGCTAAAAAAATATTTCTCATCATTTCGATGTTCCAAAATCCCGATCATCAATTGATTAACTTTCCAGTTCTCAATCAACTCAAGTGATACTATCAAGGAGTAATTTCAATTAATATAATTTCTAATTCTCAAGTAAACCAAAGTGGTACTCATGGATGTCTTATAGATCTTATCTATACTAAAATAGTATAAACTGCTCCTTATCAGCAGTGCAGTAGACTAACAACATAGACAAAGGAGGAAGGGTACTTCCACCAATCTGTCCCATCATGTATGCAGAACATTCACGTTACATGTCCCACCAATCTAAATTCAAATCTCACCTCCTGTAATCTTGCTACGAAATTTAATTGCTACTTCTTATGAAAGGAAGCTGTAAAAACTGCAAAGCATTAACCAGACATAGCTCACATATCCAACAAGCAATTAACTGAACTGAAAATGTGATAGGAAAAAGAGCAAGAAAAAAAGGGAGAATGAACCATCACCTTGATCAGACAAACAAGCAAAAGGCCATCATCCAAACCGCCAAAGATCCATATTTACTCAAGCTTGAAGATGATGCAGATGATCCTGGTCCTCCATCAACCTATCAATGACATGGTGACATACATCATCATGCTTAATATTTTCTATCAATTGCAGGCAGTAATGGCAACCATGAAAGAGAAAGAGACATGATATTCTTAACAATATTCAGCGAAGGAGATTAAAAACACTCATTGCAGGTGATACTTTAGACTGTTTGATTTATTTATTTCTGTACATATAACATGCGAGCAAATACATGAGGAGAATCTGAATAGATCTTAAGGTGGTATGTGAGATCACGTTTCATCCAAGAAGTAAAAAAAAAAAAACAATCTAGGGAAATGAAACGTACCTGATTGCCCATCCTTGATTGTGCCTTGTGTCTGCTGGAACGACTCCAGGAGGAGGTCCCCCTCATCTTTCTGCCTCTTTGCCAACATGAATTAGTTCTGAACATCAACAACAGGAGAAAACGAGCAAGCTGGATGACTCTCGGGATGAACATATCACAGAGAAAAGTGATAAACTAACCCGAGATGAAGATTTCCAAGAAAAAAAAACACCATCGCAGCTTCACAAATCAGAGGGAAAAGGACTAAGGAAGAAGGGGAAGAAGCTCACCACAACAGAGGAGGTCACCGTCCTCGCACGCTGTGAGGTCGGCGTCCGCCTCACCACCTCTTTTGTGCGGATGAGAGCTCAAGATGGGGTCCGATTTGGTGGAGGGAAGGCGGCGGCGCGCTAGGGCATGGTGAAGATGAGAAGATGGAGCTGAGGGAGGGAAGCAAGGAGAGGAGGCAGGGATGCGGCCAGGGAGCATGGGGGCTCTACGACGGCCATCTCCCGGTGATTGCCCGTGGAGGAGCGGAACGACGGCGCCGGGCGGCGGGGGAGCGTGCGGCGCGGCGGGGAGAAGAGACCGAGGGAGGAGACAAAGAGATCGAGGGAGAGGAGAAGCCGGCGTCATGCAGTTAAGGCCCGCCAACCACTTTCGTACCGCTGCTCTGAGGAAGGCCAACAAAAAGCGGACGCCTGACAAACCGGGGTCAAGTTTCTCGTTTTTGTTTTCACCGCGGCACGGTAAAACCCAACTTGCGTACTCGTCTCAGATCTTGATCGCACGGCGGAGAAACTCAAATGGCTCGCGCTCACAGCCCTGACTAGAGAAGAAAATTTTCCTTTATATATGCACACAGTCATTTGACAAGCTTAATATAGCTGCCCTTCCTCGCCATTCCTGTGTTCTTACTTTTTCCACAATCCTTCTCCTTGCTACTCTCTAGCCATAGCTAACACTTGGTATCATAGACAATATCCATGGATCCTTACCCCTATCACTACCACCCGTCGCGAGATGCTGGCGTTGTCCGCGAGGCCGTAGTTCGCCGCGGCCACCACCGCCCGACGTCGACCACGCTCCTGCTCGCGGAGATGTAGAAGATGGAGGTCTGCCTCGATCAAAAGCTGGACGAGCGGTACCAGATCCTGGAGGAATGCATCCATGAGGACGAGCAGAAGGAGGTTCACATGATTTCGCTGGAGATGTTGATGAGTACCGAGGCGGAGATCTGGTGACCGGTGCTCGAGAAGAAGGCCGACGACGACATCAAGCTTGAGATTGCGCATATCAACTGCTTCTTCGAGCGTGAACACCTTGAGCATCCGAAAGATCCTTCCAGCGTGCTCCGCAACATCGAGTCGGCGAATTCCGCGCGCTCACCTGCCGGAGTTGCGGCCACAGCCCCGATGGGCACCGCATGGACAACAACCACCGGGAGTCTGGGTTTGGGTCTGTGTTTACCCATGCTCGTCTCCCCGTTAAGAGTACATTCTCGGAACCATCCTGTCACACTTTTGATTTCACTCCTGATCATCTGCATCATAGGCACAATAGTTGGTCAGAGGGCTCTAGGGGTCACAGTCGTCATTTACCTAAAGTGCATTTTCCCTCAGTTTTTTGGCGAAAATCCGCAGCTATGGAAATCTAGATGCGAAAATTACTTTGAAATGTATGATGTAAGGTCTAGTATGTGGATTAAAGTGGCTTCCATGGACGTACTTTGGGGGCACGGCTGCGTGTTGGTTGCAGTCCGTTGAAAAACACATCAAAAATGCTGGGTGGGATGAGTTCTGTAGGCTTCTGCTTGAACGTTTTTGTAGAGATCAACATGAGTCTCTTATTAGGCAGCTCTTTCACCTTAAACAAACTGGCACTGTCCCTGAATATGCTGAAGCTTTTCTGGCTTAGTGGATCAACTAGCTGCCTATGATGCTAATGCAGATCTTGTACTATACAATGCGATTTGTGGATAGTTTACGAAATGAAATCAAATCTGTTATTATGGTTCAAAGACCTGTTATGGCTGCTACTCTTACTTATGCATACGGAAGAACTTGCCGTATGGCCCTTTTGCTGCTAGTGTGCCTTCTGAACTTGCCGTATGGCCCTTTTGCTGCTAGCGAATAGTCGTTTTATTTAGGGGGTGATATGGACAACGTGAATTGTTCAGCGAGTAAAATGGAGTTTTGCCTTCACCTTTTGATTGCTTGCAAGTAGAGCTGCTAGGATTGCTCTGGCTGGACTTGTTAGTGTGTGCGCGCTTACTTGTTCACTAGCTTGTTTAGGTTATTGACCACTAGAAGTACTAGGTTTATCTTTATCTCTTTGTGAAATTAAAGTTGGTAGACAATGTCCTTGTGCAAGAGTTTTAGTGGTCACCGATTCAACTAAGCCCCCCCCCCCCCCCCCCCCCCCAAGGACAAATTTAAGTAAACTATCCTATCATTTGAACTTTTTTCCCTCTTGCCCACGCCATGTTTGGTGGTGGTAAGGGAAGAAATATTGTTTTAAAAAATTTGAAACATTATTGAAGAAAAGAAACACGAATACATTTGTCTTCAAATATGCCTATCTAGATAAAAAAAAACAAACTTTATTTCATCAAAGTGAGATCATATATGAAAGTTCATGTGATCTCTTGTAACCTATTCATCCGATGAACACAAAGGAGAGTAGTTTTGTTGGAATGCTATGATTCGTCACAAGCACCACCGCTATATACTTATTACAGTTATCGCCAGCACGGCTTGATGCTTCAATGATGAGCTTGTAGTTGTGATTGTCTGTGATGAAGTCAACAATCTGGACCCAAGCGTTCTCGACCTTGCAGAAACTAAGAGTGGTGTTTTCCTCCATCACAGCCCACTTGCCAAGGCCCTGGATAAATGGATCATTTACATAATACACCGGCCTCCATGGAGTAACGGAGTTGGCCATTGGGACAATAGCACAGATGAGGAGGAAACATTTGAGTATGAAGTGACAAGAATTCATCGCTTCTCGTAGGGTTGAAATACACTATCTAGTGTTCCTTGATTCAATTGGGTTGTTTACAAGCTTCCAGTGATTGTCGCTATAAGCCGAGGGTGGAAGGGAACTTAAATATAAAGTTGGCGGGCATGGAGGCATATATGAATTGATTGGAGCCGTATCTATATTGCTACGTGGTTTAATTACTTCCTTGTATATCATTGTTGTGCCAATTATTTTCAATTGGAAGCAACTTAATAACAAGGACATTTTCTGTACTTTTATTGCTGCTTGTATTGCAGAATGAATGCTTCTTTTGATTTATTGGTGAATGAAAGCATGCTTTCTTTCGAGGCCTTGGTGAATAAATACTTGCCTTTTGTGCTTGGTGCTTGAATGCATGCTCTCCAAGATTTAGTTATGTTTATTTAGGCGCTGAACAAAAGAAACGAGAAACAAGATTTAGGGATATATAATAAGGCCATGGTAGAGTTAAACTTACAGTATGTAGCACAAGAACACTGAAAAAGGCGAAAATGCCTTGCCTGGGGTTTGCAATATGGCGGCTCACGGGGGATCTATGCTTTGGACACATAGTCTAAGGGTGTGTTTGGCGCCGCTTTTCATCCGGCTTATTCTACTGTTTGGCACTGTAGCGACACTGTTTGGTACTGTATCAACACTGTTCATCTGACATAAAATTGGTGAACCCGGATGCGCCGTTTTGTAAGCTTATTTCCGTATTTTGCGCTTAGCTACAGTGTAGAACAGTGTCCGCTTTAGAATAAGCCTGAGCCGAAGCCGGTTTTGCCAAACACGCAAGTATAGGCGTCATAGCTTCCGCCCCCGTACGGAGTTCCGGACGACGTGGAATTTACGCATCGTGGCACGTGTTTCCTGCGCGTCGTGGCGCTCCCACAATCGCCCGCGTACGCCTTCTCGCGACCCACCGATGCGCTCCCGCAGGCTCGCTCTTTTGGGCCGGTCCCCTCTTCCCTTTCTATCCTGCAGCACAGCCCTTTCTTTAACTGTTTTTGCCTGCCTTGCCTGGTGTCTAGCCATCTTCTCTCTGGGCTGTGGTTGCTCGGGCCTGCGGCAGGACGCCCGGCCATGTCTGGGTCTGGTTTTCATGCCACGACGATGAACTGAAATCAGGAGGATGAAAATGTATGAGAATAGGATACCAAATCTGTGATAGAAAAATGAAGCACACAATGCGAAAATTCCAAAAGTGTTCAAATTAGTTCTCCAGTATCAGATTGATGTCAAAAAATAATTTTAGCTGAAAAATCGAAGTTCAGAGAAACATAACTGGACCTACCCGCTCCTCAATAGCCATTGGTTGCAGGTGACTACCGACGAGGTCCTGCTATCATGGCCTCCTGTCTCGCCGGGTTTTTGCATCACTGGAGGAGGTGCGTGTTGTGCGTCGCTGCGCTGAACAAGAAGGTGCGTCCTCTCCATGGTCTGATCAACCACCATGGCTAGAGTTCATGCGCCATGTTTTGTTGGAGCTTCTTCTTTGCTGAGGAAAATGAGAGAGGCAGAGTGACTGGCCGGACCGCTGGAGGCCTGGAGATGAGAGAAGAAATATGGATGGATATCAGGCGGAGTGAATGAGGCGGAGATAATCACGAACATGTGGACCAAGTATGCCCACGTCTCCAGGCCTTTGGTAATTTTGCAAAAGCCTCCCGTAGCTTCTGTTTATTTGCCTTCAGAAAATAAACATTTCATCATTGAGGCCGATGTAGTAGCAATTGTTCAGAAAGAACCTTACTTTATGTATATTTGCATTGCAAACCAAAGGCGAGTACTTGGCAGTGTCAATTTTTCTCTGAGCATACCGTCTTTAACAAATTAAATAGCAGGTCCAGGTCAAAAACTGTGCTGCTTCTTAGCGGTAATATAAATAGGCACCGTTTTTTTTTTCCTGGCGCGGCGGAGCGCGCCGTTTGTCCTAGTTACACATATACCTTCTCCTATCAGTGGTCGTTGCTAGCCCTGACATCCACACTCATGGAAATTTTTTGTGTCAGTAGTGAAAACTTGATGTTCCGTGTGGTACGTGTTGTTTTGTTTGGGCAATGAATTTTATTTATACACCAGAGGCTATGTTTTGTATTGTTTCGCACTAAGAATTCATTGCTTCACCAGTGGAAGTTCTCTGATTAGCTATTAAAATTAATTGGTTTTGTGTTATGTTTTATATTATTTTGATGATGAAAATTCACTATTCCCCAGATGTGAACTTCATTTACATATGTTTTTGAGATAGAAACTATTAGAGCATCATCATTTGCTTTTATCGAGACACTGTTCCACTGATGTAACTTAATTCAGAATTGGAGTTGAAAACAAGGGTAGTTTTGCAATGGAAAAAAATCTATTTTACTCTCTGAACAATTCACTTTGTCTGTTTCACCCCCCTAAACAAAATCGTACTAGCTCACTTTACTCCCCCAAACAATTCCATTCTGTATAATATACACCCTATTGAAGTTTATTTTTTATATTTCTCGGCCTACAAGTGGAATTTGAAGTGATCCCTTTTATTTATATATAATTTAACCAGGCGATTAGGTGCTTACCCAATGCATGGATACTGCTACCACAATGCACCACAGTAACTAAGAAATCAAAACTTCATTTCAACATAGAGTGTCAATGCAAAAACAATGAATATCTTGGTCAAAAGAAAGTCAAACAGGATAAAAGGTCAAAAGCAAGCAAAAAGGAAATACATGGTACTGTAGTATACAAAAAGGAACAAACGGCGAGTCCTGTCTGATCCTCTGGAGGAAGGGGTTACTACTATTTATCGCCAGAGAGACCATATGTATTTTATTCAAATAAACATCTCCTGGAAACTTTCCATCAACTATCTACAATGTAGTGTCTCAACCTGTGATGCGTCTTCGATAACCTATATGGACCTAAATTGGTGGTCATGAATGATGTTCTTCCTCGTGAGAAGATGCTTGAGAAACCTGATTAGTTGGATGACTGTATTTCTTGAAGACCCGTTCTTGGTTTTCCCTCCACCATTCTTCAGCTTGATTCTCGGCAAATCTCCTTTTGCTGTCAGAGAACAGATAAGTTCACATAGATACTGAATTCAGGAGGAACAATGGTAATTCAAAATTGAGATCGTTTACTCCATTGCAGGGGTGGGGGGAAAGGTACCTGAATCTGACCCGCTTGAATACTTTGGTGCCATCCTTCAGCTGAATAAGTGTCACATATACGCCAGGTTCAAACTGCTCAATTAGTTGCACTTCTCCATGGGTACCCTGCTTGGGGGCAAAATCAGCTTGGGCCTTTGCGTGGCTTTCCATGATACGATGGGATGGGGATTCACTTGTGATGGAAATGGCTGAGCCACTAGAAGCACTGCCATCTTGTGACATTACCAAGTAACCTGCACCACCTGACCTATGACTGGTCATATCATATCCGCTTAAGCCGCCGCTAGATAGGTGAAGATGATCACGTTCCATTGGATTAATGAACTCCGATGAATGACTTGACTGTTCCCTTAGAAGTGATTGTGTCTGAATCTGCAGAGTTCTTATGCTTTCGGCAGCATCGCTAGGAAGTTTATCTACAACACCCTTGAACTGCAGAAGAGCGGTAGATTAAGATGTATGCATAGTGTCATAAAACTGTTATTAGTATTCGTTGAATTTTATATTTTACTGCTACGTCCATTTAGTAAAAAAAGTTCTAGTGGATCTCCATAAATAAACATGACATCTTTTAGGTCAAAATGTATAATGTATATCCATAATATCAAGGATATTATCTAAAAAAAATAATATCAAGGATAGAAACACATACTACATCAAATGAAAGAAAAGGAAATATTTTAAAATACCTCATTGTCAAGAAATTTGACAAACTCCACCACAGCATTGCGTCTGGAGGATTCTTCAGCCGCCATAGAGGCAGCAGTTTTAGCTTTCTTATCAGATTTCTGAAGCTGCTCGTGTTGGGCTTCACACTTCTGTTTCAAATTATCAACCTGCGGAAAGCACGATGTTTATAGAAAACAGATAACCATAAGAAAGTACTCCCTCTGTTTTTAATTATATGACACCGTTGACTATTTTGTTGAACTTTGACCAACAATATATATGAAAATAATTAGTTGCTTAACGTGAAATGTATATTGTTGGATCAATCATCAAAAGCACTTTAAGATTAACTTATACATTTAGTTGTTTGCACAAATATTTATGAATAAGACGAATGATCAAAGTAACGAAAAAAGTCAACTACGTCATATATTTAAAAACGGAGGGAGTATAGATTTTTTTTTTGGTTCATTCACAAAAAAGTATAGATTTTTTGTAAAAAAGGTGTGTTCTTACCTGAGATTGCAATTTCAAAAGTTCCTGATTCATCAGGATCTCGTTAGATTTATTATCAGCATCGTTTTTAGATAGCTGTGGAATAGGGGCAGCAGGAGGTGACTTTGTTTTCTTCGTGTATGGAGATGCAGGAGCTAAAGAAAATGGCACTGCAGGTGACATGGCTAGAGCTGGTGACATTCCCATGGGTGAAAGGCCACCGAACTGGGAAGAAAGTAGGGACGAAACTTGAGATGCTCTCATAACTTGGTCCGCTGATTTCATATCACTCCTAGCCGGTTTTGCCTCCATATACTTGACCGGCTCCGTTGGGGGTGTTGCTGCAAGCCTGGAAGGCCTTATTTCTGGCCTTTCTGACTTATCTCTGCTGTCAGTAGAGCGTCGAGTTACAACATTTCTTTTATTGGAATTGTTGTTGTTGGTCTCTGTACTTTTCAGTTTGAGGAAACATGAATCACACACACGATGCGGCTTGCCAGGAGTTGGTGCCAGAGCAGCCTTCAGCACTTTTCTTGAACTACAAGCATGGCAGTGCACTAGCCCACAGTTATAGCAATTATGTCTCTTTCTCGTAAAACCAAATGCTTGCCTACAACCTGTGCAGACTGACTGATCTGCACCTGATACCCACTTATGTATGCAGATACATGTTGTGAAGTTCGAACCACATGATATGCTTTTGACATGTCGATCTTTAAGCGCGTCAACAAGTGTCGGTGTCTTTTTGTCATTGAGGTCGCCATGACCAAGTCTTCCATTGGCACCCATCCCCCATGTGTATACTTCACTTCTTGATGTTAAGACTGCAACATGGGAAGCTCCACATGAGATCTCTTCAACCAACTCGCTAGCCAATCTATCTTTGACTAAGCAAGGCTGTTTACCATCAGCTTTTGGATTTCCAAGCTGACCATTGTCAGCACTACCCATGGTATACACATGACCAGATGTGGTAAGAGCAACGGTAATATTCTGCCCACATGCCAGCTGATGGAAATTGTAATCAACAAGAGATTGAACACAGGTAGGAATCATCTTAGCTTCTTTGTTCCCATGACCTAGACGATTCTTATCCCCATCACCCCAGGTGTACAGCTTCTTAGATACCATATTCATGCCTGTCTGACCAGTAGCTTCCACAATTGCTGCAGAATGCCAGACTCCACATGCAACTTTTACAGTTCTATATCCATTTAAGGCTTCTACCTCTTTTGGGTATGCAACACTTTCACGATTCCCATGCCCAAGAACACCAAATGTTCCATCACCGAATGTGTATAGTTTTCCACTTGATGTAATCAGAGCCGAATGCCACGAGCCACATGCAACTGATAGTACTTGAAGCCCCTCCAGCGCTCCTGAGACACGTTTTGGAAGCCAATGGCAACCTCCAGTGTCATATCCAAGCAAACCAGCATTGTAACAGCCATCCCCCCAATTGAAAAGATCACCAGAAGCAGATATAGCACAAGTATGGAACTCTCCACATGAAATGAAATCAACTATGGTCACTGATATTGACTCAACCAGCTTGGGGCGGCTAATATCTGCATCAGTTCCATGACCAAGGCGTCCGCCCAATTCCTCGCCCCATGTAAACACCTCTCCTTGCCTGGTAGTAAGAGCAACATGCCTTGAACCACACACTATTTGATTAACATCTAAGACGACATCTGATTCTAAAGGTTTAGGAATCAAAACATCAATTTTTGAGCATGATGCGCCCGTGTATCCATCTGATGGGGCAACATCAGTCCATACTTCTCCCCATACATAAACGTCACCAAGGGACTCGATGTCATCTGTTCCAGAACCCTGACTGGAAGAACTTGGGGCACTGGAAATACTAAGTCGACTACTATCTGCACCACTTGTTCTTATCATATTTGCACGATCAGATCCCACATCTGACCTTCTGAAACTAGTGGAATTGTTCCCACAGTGACTCGCTGTGTTGAAAGTACGTGATATACTTGAGGCAATCTCTAGTGTTGAATCATATGAGTGGCGATCTTGATGATATGATACATCCTGGGATGCAACAAAAAGAGGAAAACAGAAGTTGGATCATAATGCAAGTTTCTAATCAAATAAATAACTTATAATCAAATTGGAACAGTATGAGTTGCTACATAGTAGAATATTTGAAGCATGTGCTCATGTTTCACAAACAAATCCACGGAATGAAGATAGACCTGCCAATAATCTTATTATATGCTTTTACTATGTCAATATGTTTTTAAAAATCAATTCGAGTTCTGAGTAAAAAAAACATCTTCAAGTGTAACTAGGGGAAATAGTACATTACATGTACAGTAAGTGCATTTGAAATGACGCACATACTTCTATCATGCATGCATTCTTAATATATTCACGATTAACATAAGAACATTTAACACTGACACTGAGAAATTGAACCAGGTGTGGAACTTATTCTCACGAAAGGTACAGTAAATTGTGTTAGGATAGATACTCACATCGGAAAAGGATACTCTATCCTTGTGTTCGTCAATTACAGAACTTTTACGGCATGAACTTATTAGCCACTCAAGTGAGGAAAACCACACTTCAACTTCAGCTTGATCCTTGCAAACCTATAGAATAAATAGAATTCATGCTACAACTGTCCTGTATATGTGATTCTAGATAAGCTATAGTCTACAACTAAATCCAGATGCAAAGCATTTAACATCAGTCAGTGGTTACATGCTCTCAAATTTATCCTTACCAGATCAAGGGAACGTTGTCCGTTCTTATATACAAGGGAAAATGACAGATAATCCTTCTCGGGGCGTAAAAACCGCCTAAAAACAGCCTGATTAAGAGTTTGACTGAGATTACTTTCATATTCCAAAGAAAAATGTCAGGTAAATTTTAATATAAAGTCTACTACACTATAGAAATTCATCTTTTATTGCATCTGCTGATATTCTGTTACTAAGGCTATGCCAGTAAGTAAAATCTAGGTATTTAACTTGGATGATAGTGAACTTACAGTTCTCTGTCCAGGAATGACTTTAGAGACAGAAGACAGTCGGAGGAACTTTTCCTTTTTGTGAGAATACCAAATTAATGCCGTTTCGTCCTGCATTAAGGATATTAAAAAAGTGTGTGGCAATTGGCATGTGCATATAACTCCAGTATTGCATCTTCCCTAAAATATATCGGTAACAAGATGTTACAGATACGAAATCTCATAAATGATGAACAGGTCTACATTGTTCACATTCGCCCTATCCATATACCAAGAGACGCCGATACGAAATCTCATAAATGATGAACAGGTCTACTTTGTTCACATTCGCCCTATCCATATAGCAAGAGATGCCTTTGAACATGTTTGATTAAGGAGTAGAAAGCACACAATCAGAACTGTACTCGTCCATTAACATTCCATATAACCTAAGCATCCAATGTATTAACATGATGTGTCAATTGCTTTCAGCTGTTCCTACTTTTTCACGTTGTTGTAGACATTGTTTTATGTAAGATAGAACTGTGTTTATGAACTTACACTAGAAAGTCTGAAAGCACGGATCTTGGGTTTCCCTTTCCGGCTATACTTGATAAGCTTGCTACCTTTCTTTAGAGTAATAAGGGCCTTCAAAAATTTGACATGAATGTAAGTACAATGACAATTTTTTTATAGCAGGTGCAAATAATAAGAAAGGAAAATATCGATGTTATGTCTGCGTCCATACATTTTCATCTGGTGTCATCTAAACAGCTACAAGTCAACAACCTATTGTCAGTTCTTTTCATCCACAACTGCAACAGAAAGGAGAAAGATGTGAAACTGCGAGTTACTAGAATCAATGTATCACACGAGTGGATTCTCAATTTTTGAGACATAGAAATTTACGACAAATGCATTTGGCAAGTAAAAAGAAAGGAGACACATATTTTATCAAAAGATGGGAAAACGAATGCAATGACGAAGTAATGTCGTGATTCTTTGAATATCGAACTGGATGGTAAAAGTTCCTACGAATCTTTTGCAACGGTAAACTAGCATCACACTCCCCATGAACCCTAAGCTACATTAACCATTCGTAATGTAAGAACAAATATGGTGTCCTCATCAATCTCAAGATCTATCACCCCAGTCGCTCGTATGTATTCATATGATTAGAGTGTGTGTGTGTGTGTGTGTGTGTGCATCCATAGAGGTCAGTTAGCAAAGTGTTTTAGTGATTGTCTGTATGTAATGTGTTTTGATTAAAAAATAACAATGATTGTATTCCTATTTCTTTAAAAGAAAAATTAGACAACTATTTCTTGAAAAAAATTCTAATTTGTTGGGTCACGGGCTAGAAATGAGTGTTGTGTTGCTGAGAGATGGCACATACAACTCTTTTTGGTTGGAAATCAAGTGCCAGAGAAAAATGTTGCCTTAGTAACTTGACATTATCACGATGCAAACTGTGGTAAGCAATAATCATATGATGATTGCGCAAAATGATGAAGTAGTGTAAGGTTCTGATGCTCAACACAAAGGCCTGTAAATGATATGCTTGGTCAGATTAATTGACACAACGAAAACCAAATTTCTAACTTGAATCAATGTTCATCCGACGCCAGCGCTCCAAGCTGCATTGTTTTGCATTACTCGAGGTTGGTATAAAACATTATCCTTGTTTCCCTCTGCTTTCTTTTTGTTCTAGATAATGGCAGGTGCTGGGGTCTTGATTTATAATCTCTTTATTTATGTTGTTTATTTCCTATACAGTCCGCTGAGGGAACATCGATTCAAGTTAGAAATTTTGTTTCAGGAATTTCAGATCCATACCATTGTTTCAGGAAGAGATCAAGCAGCCAACACCTTACGGCAAGAGATCCCCTTTTCTGCAGCACAAACGGGGGAAAAAAATCATGCTTAGGGGCTGTGTTGGGGGCACAAGGATGAAGGGATGGAGAGGAGACTCCCTACTTCGTTCGTGGCTGTTCTGTCACCAAAGTTGGATCGACGAAAGCTCGTGCCGCACCAATGATCTTCTGTCCTGCGGCCAAAATATAATAATAATAAAATGATGGTTAGGAACTGCGTTGGAGGCACAAGATCGATGAAGGGAAGCTGAGCGGAGGTCTACTCTGGTGGCTGCTCGTCGCCGGACTTGGGCCGGCGGTGAGCTCGCGCAGGAGAAGAGCAGCGAAAGGATGAGAACAGGGAGAGGGAAACGAGAGGTGAGCGCGAAAGAAGATGATGGTGAGGAGCGAGGAGCTTATTGCTATTTTGGGACTCTCAACTGGTGGCTTCGGCCGAATGATGCTCACTCTCTAAAATGGGACTTTTAACGTCTGCCATTATGCAGTCCTGCAGGTTATTTTTTTTTCTTTTTTTTTTCTAACAGCCATTGGAAAAGTCGATTTGCCTCGCTTTGAAATTCTGACCTCTACTTGCTTCTCCTGTCTCTAGCTCGCGTTTATCAACGCCAGTGATGCACTCCAACGCCGTCGAGGAGAATGAAGACCCCGGCGACACCATGCCTGAGCTCGGCACCAGAGTTCACGTCGCAGACCATCTTGGTGCAAAGTTCACGCTGCAGCTGTTGCGCCCTGAAGCCGAGGTTGTCGTCCACGGCAAGGTCGAGAAGGCGCCTCTGTTCTGCCCGAGGACGAGCTGCTGCTGAGGGCTGATCTGGATGTGGCGGCGGCGTATCAATGGGCGCGGAGGCTGCACATGACATGGTGCGGCACACCAAAGGATTTCACTTGTCCTTGAATAGATTCATTGATATTCTTTAAACTTTTTATTCATATATTGATGTAAATATGCAAAGAATAGTACTCCCTCTGTTTTTAAATATATGAGATGTTGGCTTTTTTCGTTACTTTGACCATTCGTCTTATTCATAAATATTTGTGCAAATAGCTATAGATCCAACAATTAACATTTTAAGTTAAGCAACTAATTATTTTCATATATATTATTGGTCAAAGTTCAACAAAAAAGTCAACAGCGTCATATAATTAAAAATGGAGGGAGTAGAGATTACATCTCGAGACTGCAAAAGCTCGAGAATGTTGTATAGAAAAGAACTAAGGAACTAACGAAATAATTGTAGCTTAAGCTTATTTATTTGAATCATTCAAAACAATATTTGGTGATAAAAAAGAGAGGATATTTTGATTATTTTTTTACATTTTTAATCTAACTCCCTATTTGTATATGCAAGGGATAAAAAAGAGAGGAATCGGTCAACCCTTTGGCCAGTCTCAATGCTTCTTTTCATAAACATTAAATTCTATGCTACATATGTATTTTTGCTGACTTGGCAAGGTAATTATGAAGAGCAAAAAGACAAACTTTTATTTTTTGTGAGAGTCCTTTCATCCTAATGAAAGAAAGCTGGCTCTCTTTCCTAAAATTTGTCTTGGAAACAATGAAATGAAAGTGTGCATTGAAAATGGCCTTAGATGCTTATTTACATCCAACCCTATCTGGCAAATTCCTAAGAAAGCACTATATTAGCCATTTCTCTGTTTCTTTAACCTCGTCTTCCCGTGATTGCAACCTCCTGATATAGCTCACTGCCTCACTGTTGTGAAACCTTCTACGTCAGTTCGCCACATGCATACACACTGCCTAACGCGTCCTCTGATCCGTTCCGTCGACTGAAACTTGCTTGCGAGACTCAGGCTATAGAAATCTCCTTGCTGACCCTTCTAATGCATATGTGGCAGTGGTGAAGGTGCCATGAGCCCCTAGAACAAGCGTGAGATCAGTTTTGAATTATAAAAGGCTAATAGTCGAGGAGGGAAGACATCATGGTTTTCAACTTTCATGTTCTACTGCAGGTGATCTCTACTCAATTGAGAGCCGTACTCGTAAATTCAATGGTACTTCCAAGACAAAAAAAAAAAAAAACTAAGTGGATATATATTAAGTCAAGGGGAATGCAAAAACTGTTCCAATAATTGGCTAATAGGCTGCAAAATTTAAATTAACACATTTTAATCAACAACCCGAAGTGCACATTTAAATTGTCGAAAATCTATCACAAATTTTAGCATAACACATTTTAATCAACAACTTGAAGTGAGCATTTAAATTGGTCGAAAGATATCGCAAGCTTCAATTTAGGGGTCACACATCAGATCCATGCCACCATATTTCCTACCATCAACTTCAACATGATAACACTACACAAGTCCTATCCCAATCTAAAACTGTATAAGCACCACAATATAAGACCGTAGTCATTAATAAAAGCCTCGTGTGAAGCATCATAGTGAAAGATCATACCCATTAGTAGAAGCCATTCCATTCTTCTTCGAGTGAACAATCCCGTTGCATTTCTTTCTGATGCCAGGCCTCAATTCTTTTTGTCATCTTAGCTTGAGAATATAAATACTCTGTTAAGCTCCCATCAGCAAATATGTTTATTTCCAACTTATAGGGTAAATCAGAATTGTTCACTTGGTGCACATGGTGTACAGTGGACTTGAATTCGTCGAAGCGGCGAGCCATCTCCTCATGATCATGCTGCATCTTGAAATGCCTGCACCAACGCTCATACAAGGCCCACAACGATTCATCTGACTCCAGGTCCTTCTCCTCTGCCTCAAAAACCACCTTGGTTATAGGCTCGTAAGGGCCGATAACCTTCTCGTGTTGCCGGCCCATAGAAAAACAAAATCAAGCCAGTTCAGATGAGACTATAACATTGTTGTTGGGTGAGAGACCACCAGAGGCAACCGTTACCAATTGAGAAGGTCGCACCACAAAACTTAAGCAAATTCAACCCGAACAAGGAAATCAACAAATTTTATTGAAAGGGTTTAAGCCAGGAAAAGTCAGTCACGTCCTAAATAATAAGATCGTAATTTGTTGCAAACTATAACCAGCTTTGTTTTCGTTAGCGAGCGTTCTATATCGAAAAGGAAAAAGTCTACTTAACCCCCCCACCTATGAGAGGTGGAACACATCACCCCCCGAGCTATAAAATTGGTTTTTTTACCCCCTGAACTTTCCAAAACCGGGCAAATAATTGTATAGAAAAGAACTAAGGAACTAACGAAATAATTGTAGCTTAAGCTTATTTATTTGAATCATTCAAAACAATATTTGGTGATAAAAAAGAGAGGATATTTTGATTATTTTTTTACATTTTTAATCTAACTCCCTATTTGTATTTGCAAGGGATAAAAAAGAGAGGAATCGGTCAACCCTTTGGCCAGTCTCAATGCTTCTTTTCATAAACATTAAATTCTATGCTACATATGTATTTTTGCTGACTTGGCAAGGTAATTATGAAGAGCAAAAAGACAAACTTTTATTTTTTGTGAGAGTCCTTTCATCCTAATGAAAGGAAGCTGGCTCTCTTTCCTAAAATTTGTCTTGGAAACAATGAAATGAAAGTGTGCATTGAAAATGGCCTTAGATGCTTATTTACATCCAACCCTATCTGGCAAATTCCTAAGAAAGCACTATATTAGCCATTTCTCTGTTTCTTTAACCTCGTCTTCCCGTGATTGCAACCTCCTGATATAGCTCACTGCCTCACTGTTGTGAAACCTTCTACGTCAGTTCGCCACATGCATATACACTGCCTAACGCGTCCTCTGATCCGTTCCGTCGACTGAAACTTGCTTGCGAGACTCAGGCTATAGAAATCTCCTTGCTGACCCTTCTAATGCATATGTGGCAGTGGTGAAGGTGCCATGAGCCCCTAGAACAAGCGTGAGATCAGTTTTGAATTATAAAAGGCTAATAGTCGAGGAGGGAAGACATCATGGTTTTCAACTTTCATGTTCTACTGCAGGTGATCTCTACTCAATTGAGAGCCGTACTCGTAAATTCAATGGTACTTCCAAGACAAAAAAAAAAAAACTAAGTGGATATATATTAAGTCAAGGGGAATGCAAAAACTGTTCCAATAATTGGCTAATAGGCTGCAAAATTTAAATTAACACATTTTAATCAACAACCTGAAGTGCACATTTAAATTGTCGAAAATCTATCACAAATTTTAGCATAACACATTTTAATCAACAACTTGAAGTGAGCATTTAAATTGGTCGAAAGATATCGCAAGCTTCAATTTAGGGGTCACACATCAGATCCATGCCACCATATTCCCTACCATCAACTTCAACATGATAACACTACACAAGTCCTATCCCAATCTAAAACTGTATAAGCACCACAATATAAGACCGTAGTCATTAATAAAAGCCTCGTGTGAAGCATCATAGTGAAAGATCATACCCATTAGTAGAAGCCATTCCATTCTTCTTCGAGTGAACAATCCCGTTGCATTTCTTTCTGATGCCAGGCCTCAATTCTTTTTGTCATCTTAGCTTGAGAATATAAATACTCTGTTAAGCTCCCATCAGCAAATATGTTTATTTCCAACTTATAGGGTAAATCAGAATTGTTCACTTGGTGCACATGGTGTACAGTGGACTTGAATTCGTCGAAGCGGCGAGCCATCTCCTCATGATCATGCTGCATCTTGAAATGCCTGCACCAACGCTCATACAAGGCCCACAACGATTCATCTGACTCCAGGTCCTTCTCCTCTGCCTCAAAAACCACCTTGGTTATAGGCTCGTAAGGGCCGATAACCTTCTCGTGTTGCCGGCCCATAGAAAAACAAAATCAAGCCAGTTCAGATGAGACTATAACATTGTTGTTGGGTGAGAGACCACCAGAGGCAACCGTTACCAATTGAGAAGGTCGCACCACAAAACTTAAGCAAATTCAACCCGAACAAGGAAATCAACAAATTTTATTGAAAGGGTTTAACCCAGGAAAAGTCAGTCACGTCCTAAATAATAAGATCGTAATTTGTTGCAAACTATAACCAGCTTTGTTTTCGTTAGCGAGCGTTCTATATCGAAAAGGAAAAAGTCTACTTAACCCCCCCACCTATGAGAGGTGGAACACATCACCCCCCGAGCTATAAAATTGGTTTTTTTACCCCCTGAACTTTCCAAAACCGGGCAAATCACCCCCTGAAGCGGTTTTGGACGGCGGTTTGCTACAGTAACAGCTGTTTTGCCTATTTTTTTATTTTGGCTGAATCTATGAAAAATCATAATAAATCACAGAAGATTCAGAAAATAGAAAATCCAATTTTGTTGGACTCCACATGAATAGATCTACAGAGTGAACATATAATATGGTATACTTTAGAACATTTTTTTTGCTGTATCTTTAGATCTATGCTTTTATATAATTAATTCATAGCTGTAGAAAAATGTTCTAAAGCATATTATATTATATATTTACTGTGTAGATATACTCATGTGGAGTCCAAAAAAATTGGATTTCATATTTTATGATTTTTTTGTGATTTACTATGATTTTTCAAAGTTTCAGCCGAAATAAGAAGACAAAACCGTCGTTACTGTAGCAAACCGCCGTCCAAAACCGCTTCAGGGGGTGATTTGCCCGGTTTTGGAAAGTTCAGGGGGTAAAAAAGCCAGTTTTATAGTTCAGAGGGTGATGTGTTCCACCTCTCGTAGGTGAGGGGGTTAAGTAGACTTTTTCCTATCGAAAACGAAATGCAACAGACTGTCAAACCTAGATCCTTAACTTGTAAAAGAAGGGATTTTTCTTATGATTAAGGGGGTGTTCGTTTCCAGGGGTCTAAATTTTATAGGGGTCACATCAAATTTTTTTTTGTTATTTAGAAGTATTAAATAAAGTTTATTTACAAAACTAACTGCAGAACCCCGGGTCTAATTCGCGAGACAAATCTAATAAGGGTAATTAAGCCATGATTAAATTATGGTTACTGTAGCATCACTGTAACAAAACATAGATTAATTAGGCTCATTAGATTCGTCTTGAAATGAGCATTCATCTGTTAAAAAGGTTTTGTCATTAAATTTTATTTAATGCTCCTAAATGACAATATTCTCTTTCATTTTAGAGGTCTAAATTTTAAAGGGGTGGAAACGAACACCCCCTAAACCCAAATTGCGCTCGAAATTAAATCAGTACCTGCGAAGGTGTTGCTGCCTTCAAGGGAAGAGGAGGGACGGATGTCTCGAGACGACGGGCGCTTCGACGAATGCCTAGTTACGTAGCAGTGCGGGTGTCGTGCGGCATACCTTTGGAGGGCCAGATCTCTGGCAACGGCGCCTGAGCGGGAGGCGCCGGATGCGGCCGCCGCTGGCTCGCCGGCGGCTAACTTACGGGCGACCCCCACGAGCTTGGGCAACCTGGGTGCCATGGAACAAAACGGGAGGAGATTGAGATCTCTGGATAGTTAATTAGGTCGCTAATCCGTGTTTATATAAAAAAGTGGCTATAGAATAAGCCATTCTATAGCCGGCTATAGAATATCTCGTCCATATATATATATATATATATATATATATATATATATATATATATATATATATATATATATATATATATATATATATATATATATATATATATATATATATATATATATATATATATATATATATATATATATATATATATACGGTAATGCTATTCTACACCTAGGGTGTAGAATAGTTATTCTGCACCATTAGCCAGCCAACCCACCTCCTACCGAGCCAAACCAGCTCCCACCAACCTCACGCGAGCCAACCCACCACCCAGACCCGAACCCGATAACGAGCCGACCGAAATCCCCATCCATCCCGGCCTTCATCCCCGTCGGCCGCGGGAGCGGCGACGAGCTCCGCGGCGGCGCGTCCCCTTCGATCCCGGCCGTCATCGCCGCGGGAGCGGCGTCCTCCACGCTACTCGATCTGCAAACGCCCGCGGCGACGACCCTGCAGCGGCGCACCACCGTCTCCATCCCCCGCAGCTTCCTCGACCTCGCGGTGACGAGGAGGCCCTGCACGACGCCGCGCCCCCGACGAGCCAGGTCGCGCGCAACTTCCCTTCGTCGAGCTCCACCCCGATGCGCGTCGTCCCCGCAACAATATCCTCCATTCCGGCTTGAGTCCTCCCTGTGGAGAGGTCCCCAGCCTCCTCGCCCCATCGAGCCTCCGTATCCCAGAGCTCTGTGCCTTGCTGGCGCTGCCTGCGCTAGATCCTTCTACACTCGACAAGCACTTGCTGTGGGATTGCTTAGCCTGCTTGAATTTTTGAAGCATGAACATCTCGATGTGCCAGAGAAATCTTCAGAATGGATGGGATTTCTTCCTGCTATCTGCTGGGGTGCAGATAACGGTGCCTTTTCTGATAAATGTGTGTGGTCGATCGATGAACAAGTGATAGGAGAAATGGAGGTGAGGAAATGGGGGAAAAACAATTTTATAAGTTCAGGTGATTCGGAAGATGATTGGCTGTATATTTTGGCTATGTTGGAGGCTCTCCGAGCAAGAGATATTGGAAATTCTTGTTTAGAAACAAAATCTAAGTCGACTTACATGGAGCAATTTCTTTAGAAAATACAGAATTTATTATGTGATGAAAGCATTGCTGGGATGATATAACCTCATCCTGATTGAATTGCCGAAGGGACATCTCGATGTTTCAGAATAATGTCATAATCGATGGGAGTGTTCCTGCTACTTGCTGGGTGTGCAGACAATTGTGCTTTTTCTGATTGGTGTGGTGGATGGATGAACAGGTGATTCAGAGTTGAGGTGATTCAGATTATCATATCTGCATTTTTTTGGCTGTGCTGGAGCCTCTCCGAGCAAGAGAGATTGGGAAAATCTTGTTTAGAAAATACAGAATTTACTATGAGATGAAAGCATTTATGAGATAATATCACCGGCTGATAATCTAAGAAATAGGGGGGGTTCGGATCGGCTGCAGTAGAGAGAAAAAATCAGAGACTGTAGCTTGCTACAGTGTTTTATGTGAGGGAAGCTACAGTTCTCTGAATTTACACTGTAGTAAAAGTACTGTTTGAACAGTATTGGGTTCCTGTAGCGTTGGGTTTTACTGTAGCGTTGTAGTGATCAATCTGAGCCATCCATTCTAGATCGGACGGTGGAAAAAATGAAAAATTCCGGCTACAGTACTCTCTCTGAATTTTGACCTCTAATTCAGAGGATCTGAATCGAAATTGGGGATAGGAGAGCAAACTAAGTTATACAGTGTTGGGTGAGATATAGGACAATGACCCATATCTCAAAATCACATCTTCAGCAATGGAGTGGCAATACAGGCACTTTCTACTTGGTGTGATTTTATATGTGTGTTGGAATACATCTGGAATAAGAGACCAGCTACAAGTCGCAATGCTGACGAAGGAAGAAACTACCTCATTCAAAAGAGCTACCGGCGAGGTCCATGAGTGCAGATCACTGATGTGGAAGAAGTCGCACTGAATCATCGAGCAACATAGTCAGTTGTATCTTCTTTTTCTTTAATCATTTCAGAGTTTGTCCTATAAGTTTGTATCTTCCTTGCAACTAGCAAAGACTGCCATGCCTAGTGCAATCGTTGTTCTTTAAAACTCTTTTCATCCTCTTAATGTAACGGCAGTGGGCCTGCCATTTTCTTTTTTTTAAAAAAAAAAGTATTAAAGCGTTACATGAGATGGAAACATACTGGTAGCAACAAAATTACTGATGAGTGATGACACATATTATTGTTGTGACTTTGAAGCTTGTTGAGTGGTTGGGATTACAGAAATGGTAAAAATTAAATTTGCTACAAGTTGGAAGGTAAAAATTACTGATCATATAAATTAAAGAATCGTATTAACTTCTTGAACTTCATATGGCTCGGAATTACTGGACAAAATACTATGACTCACTACAACTCTAAATTCTCTACGCAACTCTAAATTCTCCAACTTGTCACACACTAAATTCTCCCAAAAAAATCATCTATAACCCGGAGGGATAAAATGTGAAAGTCCAAACCCTCCAGGCTAAACTAAAATTAATAACCCACGCATCCCTAAATTCTATGGTAAAATCCAAACACTAAATTCTCCAACAAACAACAACACTAAATTCACAAGTGACAGCAACCCTAAATTCTATGGCAAAATGCTAACACTAAATTCTCCAACAAACAACCACATTAAATTCAACGATGACATCAGCCCTAAATTCTATGGCAAATGCTAACACTAAATTCTACAAAAAACTACCACACTAAATTCTCCAATGACAACAACCCTAAATTCTATGGCAAAACACAAACACTAAATTCTCCAACAAGCTACCACACTAAATTCTGATAAGACCGCAACACTAAATACTACTGCTCACTGCTGCCCTAAATTCTCCAAGTGAATGACAGAATAAAATTGATATCCCACGCTGCCCTGCCTCATCAGGCTAGAGCATCGCCTCGCTCCAGGCGCGCATCTGCGCAACCAGAGCTTCGGCGAGAAAAATTACTGGACTAAAAATACTTCCAGAGTAACACTATAGGGTGCAAGTTGCCTCAGTAAAAAAGGAATTACTGGTGATAACATGTAGAAGTTCAAACCCTGTAGCCTAAACTTAAAAAGGATAAATGTAGATCAGAAATTACTGGTGATAAGCGGGAAAATTACTAGATTAAAAATACTTTCTACATGTGTTTTGGAATATATCTAGAAGTAATGCAACAGAAGAGCATTTTGAAGGGAAGCAAAGAGACCAGCTACAAGTGCAATGCTGACGAAGGAAGAATTTCTGCCTGACTTGGAAGCTACATTCATATTATCTTTGTACATATTGGATTTATAGGCATCGATGAGCTAATCGATGATTAGAGACTAGGCACCTATGAGCTCATCCATAGCCAATAATTACTGAACTGATTTTGTACGGATTGGAGTTGGAGATGAACTAAAGTGTGTGTCGTCTTGTTCACTATATTTGTATCATGGTTTTATCTTAAAGCTTCATTCACAAATAGATCAAAAATGGCCGGCACCTTATACCATAGCCAGAACAGGCAACTTCCAAGCATAGATAGATGCAGGGTACCATATCTTATCATGGACATAACCAGAATATTCCTTTTGGGATAGAACCAGAAAAATAAAAGAAATATATGTTGATAGTTCAACACAACACATCCTACTTCACCATAGGCCTCTAAGACATACATTGTGTATATCATCACACACAAAAGCATCTTCTCATGCATTACTTATCCAAAAGACATGTATTACATAAAAAGAAAATAATCGGCCTTCATTCTATGCGCGATCTGGTCGGAGCTTCATTTCACTGCCTAAAAAATATCACAAAGAACTCCACATCTCTTCTTCATTATGCAATAACAGTTACTTCTCAACAGTTTTCTGCATTTTGCAACAAGAATTGTTATCAATTGATATGTTAAACAATAAATTACTGACAGATGATCCAAAAAATTACTGTCAAATGTTGGATGCTATATTGATACAATGCAAGTAGCAACAAATCAGAGAATCTGCCACAGAAAAGCATCAACACCATATCCTAAAGCACATTACATTCAGATGTCCCGAAACACATATATTACAGTGTTTTACTTGGAAAACTAGCTTGCTAAAGCACATCTTCTTCTTCAGGGATAGCTTCAATGGTTGAGCATGACTCCAGGATGGATAATGCTCATCAGATCAGAATGGGTGCGAGTGGCATCAACATCCATGCTATTGTTCGAGCACACACACAGGCAGCCAGAATTAGGGGCATGTCTGCTCTGATTACCGGTGCAGCGCGCCAAGGAATGGAGCTCAGGGCTTACCTAGCAGTTTCTTCAGTGCTAGAAGCAATTAAGAACGCTTCCTTCAATTCCTAGCAACATCATGCTCAAGTAGTAGTTCTGAAATGAATATTTTGAAACCTGCAAAAGGTAGCACAACTAGTTAACAAACATACAACTGCTATATGCCTAATTGCATGTCATTGTCATCGATTCAACACAAAAGCAGGGAATGTCATATATACTGACGGATCAATTGCAACAAATCTGAATAAAAGAAATCCTATTAATGAGTCTAATCACCTATGTTCTCAGCCAAGGAACATATATACTAACGCATCAATTACAAAAAATCTAAACAAAAGAAAATCATATCAATGAGTCTTAATCACCAACCCACACAGACTATGTAGAATCAGTGAGGCTCAAACATAGTTAGCAAGGACAGTGAGACAACAGGAAAATTATTGAACAAAGCTTTTTCAAAATGAAATTACTGGGATAGATTTCTTGTTATTTATTGAATGAAATTAAGTAAAGGGTCGATTTGAAACTATCAAAGCATTTTCAAAATAAACTTACTGACGCAGATGCCTTGTTATTTACTAAAATGTACCGGTCTAAAACTACCAAAGCATTTTCAAAGATTTACTGAATGAAATTGACTAACTGATTTATTTCAAACTATCAAAGCATTTTTGAAATGAACTTACTGAAACAAATATGTTGTTATTTACAGGAGGGTAGGTACCAGTCTGAAACTACCAAAACGTTTTTCAAAATGAAGTTACTGAAGGGTCGGTACAAAAATATCAAAAGAGCATTTTCAAAGTGAAATTCCTAAAGTTGATATCTTGTTATTTACTGAACAGAATGAAATTACAATTACTGAGAATATGAATCACTTGGAAAACTGATAAAGAAAATAATTACTGAAGCGCAAACTACTCTACAGAGAAATGGGCCACAAATTACTGACAATCTACTAAAATATGAAACATGGAAGCTACAAATTACGTTTTTAAAAATTACTGAGATTACATAATTACTCTAGCTGTCATCCAGTAATTTAGGGTTACAATTCAATAATTCTAAAACCCAGAAATTATTGAACCTTGGGCTGTAACATGGAAGCTACAAATTACTAAACCATGCTTACCACAAGAGGCAACAAATTACTGAATCTTCGTGAATACGTGGAAGCTAAAAAGTACTGAAATAGATATCTGGTTATTTACTGAATGAAAATAGATTTGTGGACGGGGACCTGGGCCTGCAACGTTTCATAAAAAAGGCTTGAATTCAGATTTTTCTTATCTGTAACTGTACTACATGGAAGAATATTCTGCATGAACATGTATAGAGCTAGCTGGTTTAGCATTTCAAGTCAACAATAATTGTTTCACAATGAAATTCCAGTCCACAAAAAACTGATTCAATTAAACTGATATAATTAGATCAATCACCAGTTCATGGAGGTATATATACAGTAGATTAGGTATGAGATGCTAGAAACATTGTTACGAAAGAAAATCTCTCATTACGCAACAAAAATCCAGGGTGTGTAGTTGAGATAATGGAGCAGTGAACTACCTCACATATGTTTAGATACTAGCAGACACTCCTGCAGCAGAGCTGAGAAATGAGCAAATCGAAACCGCCCTGCAATCCCAAATCAAAACTCTGAGCAACCCATATCACTGCACCATTCAAACAACAGAAATTGTTGGGGATTCAGACATAATCACTGAAAAATGTTGCCAACAAATACTACCAAAGAGATCTGCTGTCTAGTTTTAATAAAATTTGTTGCCATGAGTGGAGCAAATCACAAAATTCAGATATGTAGTTCAGAGAATTAGCTCACAGAGCTTAGAATCAATCACCAGGATTATGGGGCCTAGAATGCAGAAATTAGCTGACAGAGCCTCATAGGTACTACAACAACGAGGGCTTTGAACTAATCACCTGGATTATGGGGCACGGGGTGCTTCTGAACCTCTGAAATCTCATCAAGGGCCCCTTCATGCATCCAAATGTTGAGAGCGCATCTCATCCACGGATGAGATTCTCCACCACCGTCACTAGCAACCATCCGCTTCTACAAATTAACAAGACAAGCAGTGAGCTCGAATCTAGAAACCGTATCCATGTACTCGAAATAATCATGTGTCCAATTGAAAGGATCCAGCATAGAGGGAACATAGAGATGTCAACAGGCATCATAGGGCCATGAACCCCACGAATCAAGCCCCAAATCGAACTAATTCAATGCAACACATGCTGCTCCACCAATAATCCATGAATCGAAGAACTAGGAAACAAAACCAAACCAATTGGAACCCGAATCAAACCCACGGCATGGACATCAGAGGAGTTTTATTCGTGCTCACCACGGGAAATGGAGGGGAGGGGACGAAGCACGCTCGGGCAGTCACCATCGGGGGCGAAGACGAAGGCGCGCCTGCAGCACAACGTGGGTTGTGCGTCCTCAAGGTTGCGCGTGCGAGATGGACAACCTGGGGACGCCGACGAACTTCAGGAAGCGCTTCGCCACCGGCCAGCGACGCCGTAGATCCCGCTCGCACAGCCCTCCTCGCCTTCGCCTGCCTTGCAGCAAGCTAGGGTTCCGCGAACCCGAGCTCCGCGGAGATTCCTCGCACCCGCGGACGCCGAGGATGGCCGGGGACGCGCTCCGCCTCCCGCGTCGCCTCGCCAGCCGCGGAGGAGGCTAGGGTTCGGTGAACCCGAGCCCCGCCGCACGCCCGCGCCTTCAAACCACACGCTGCAGGCCCACGCCCCCGTGGACGACGTGCGACCGCTCGCCGGAGCCGCAAAAATCGCCATCGCCGCGCCGCTGCCTTGCTGCTACAGTAACCGCACCCGGGCGAGTGGAGACGAAGCGACAAAAAGGTGGGGCGAAGCGGGTGGGCTGCTATTTATATGCGGGCAGGGTGTGCGGGTCGAGTTAGCGGGTCGCGCCCGAACGGGCAGCGGGCCCGCTGGCGCGCGAGTGGGCTGGCTGGGTCGGACCGGTTGGTCTGGCTGGCCGGGGCTGGCTGGGTTAGTTTGTCTCTAGGTGTAGAATAACTTATTCTACACCCTAGGTGTAGTATAGCACTTATATATATATATATATATATATATATATATATATATATATATATATATATATATATATATATATATATATATATATATATATACTGAATATTTTTAAAAAATAGACTTAACTAATGATAAGGCACTTTCTCAAGAGGAGGGGTTGAATGGGATCGTATAACTTTTTTTTTTAGATTATACAGTACAACTCAGACACTCACAACGCGTGCACATTCACCTTTATGAACGCACAAACGCAAACCCTACCTCTATGAGCATCTTCGAAGACTGAGCCGGTAAATCCTCCATTTTGACGAAGTCACCACTGGCGCCTCGCTGTCAACGGCCACGTCGCCTAAAGCACAAATGTCGTTAAATCCTAGAAAATTCACTCCCATCGGGAGTCGAACCCAGGACCTCAAAGGTGCTACTCGGATGCCTTAACCACTAGGTCAAGACCCCTTTCACGTCTCTGTAACTTTGTTGCTAATCCACCGTCCAGCACATCTTAGGCCTCCTTTGGATTGAAGGAAAATCATAGGTGTCGTAGCCCGTATTTTCGGAAACTTCGGGATTCCGAACGCGGCGAATTATGACTCTACCGATGAGGGACGCCTTGTCGGTTACGAGGACTATTTACGGAAGTTGATCTCTTATTTCCTTAGATGCGATCCTACTCTGACTTGTAAAGAGGGTAAGACCCACCTATAAATGTAAACACTCCTCTCCACTGGAGAGGGGGCTGGCTGGCCGGTCTACGACCGAAGACACACACCAACATATCTCGCCGACACGGCAATACAAGAACACACTGGACATATGGTTATTATTCTTCGGGAGGCCCAAACCAGTATAAATCGTGTGTCTCTCTTAATTGATCTTCGTATAAGCAAAGCGCTCGTACCTCTCCAAATATCTGTCGAACACCCCGTTCAATCGGGTGACGACAGAGGCGCGCCAGGTAGGAGCGCATTGCTGAAGAATCCGTCAAAATAATCATGGTCTCCGGTGGCGCATGTTCGTGCCCTCGACGAATCGACGCTGTTCTGAAGCTGCAACTCGCCGACACGCGCCGCCCTGAATTGATCCGTCTTCGACAAGGCGGCGACGGCGAGTGTTCTGTATCAAGTCCCGAGGCTTCAATCTTGTTGTCTCCAGCTGATGTAGGTTTCTACAGTCACGACGTGATGGAGAAAGTCCTGAACTCGGTCTGGACACGTATCTACAGGGAAGATTCCTTCTCGTTAATTTTGTCTTCTTGATTTGTTCATAATAGATAATTAACCTATTAATGATCTGATCTATTATTCACTCGGTGATGCCTTTTTGCATGGACGAGTTGCATCGAGTCAAGCCTTCTGTGCCAGAGACGCAGGCATGAAGATCGAGTCGCGCACTCGACAGAATAGCACCTTCAATGCGTCATGGCGACTCCGATCTAGACGAGTCCAGCGGCAGTACGACGCACAACCCGTAATCAACTCAAGTGCTTCATCGATCAAGAGTCCAACTCCAAGTGCCGCAAAAGAGACGACATCGTCAAACAGATCAAGGGATCGGGAGACCTTCCATACATGCGCATGCATCAACAGAGAGGATTTCTCTCCCTTTATTTTAATGATTTCTTAATGGTTGTGCGGCAATTAAGCCCACTCAATTTTTTATTCATCGTCACGTGATACTTCTGTTTGCATGAACAAGTTACACCAATGTATGGAGTAATGAAGATCGAGAGGTGCTCGACGGCCCCGTGCTTCTGAGGAATCCAGGAGGCGACTTGAGATGCTGTTGGCTACTTCAAAGACGTATCCGTACATATGCACCAACAGGGGAGTAAATCTTCCATTATTGGTTCACTTAATTGCACTCGTTGATTCGATTTATAATATTTTAATGGCCTCTAACATATGCTGACTAAATCTCTTGATTTGACGAGAGTGAGCTTAATCTACGAACATCACGTTCGGTGTGTACTGAGGATCAGCTGGCTACAACTCTTGGCACGGGCAGTGCAGAGCGAGTCCTAAGGCGGAAAGGCTCCGAAGACTCAAGCATGTTGACTAGTTTATCGAGCAAGCTACGAACGAGTCTTCGGAATCGGAATACTTCGTCATCGTCACGCCCAATTGCAATTACCCGAAGACAGCGCCCGGCACGTAACTCTCCGAACACTATCCTGCTATCTGCTGGTACGTCATCGGGAGTTCCAGCTATCTTCGGAGTTCCTGTGTGACGAACATGACGAAGGTGCTCAAACTAATTCCGAAGACCACCTACGATAAAGGGAAGATTTGTTCTTTACTATTTTTATCTTCCTGATTGCTTAACATGCCGAATTTAATATTTGGCATCACTTCGGATATATTTATTAAACAAAGATGGATGTGTGTTATTTGAACATGTCCGTCACTTGTTTTTCTTAACGTCATGCTAATTAAAGGTTCGGTCTTGTTGATTGTTTACGCATGTACCGAACATCTTCGAAATTATTGGCGTGGAATTCGACGCTCAATGGGCGGCCCAATCGATGATCGGGAGATTGTCGACTAGCTGGCATCATTGGTGTGCTGAAGCCGAACGTCGTACTGTATTGTCGGTACCGAATCATCAACTCCCGAAGTTACGCTTGGGGCTACTCAGTAATCCCGAAGTTCACATCGAGAACAACTCTTCCAGCAGTGGGCTCCAGCTAAGTCAAACAAATCGCTCTCCTTTATTATTGGTTCTTATATCATGTCTGCTCTTTTCTCTACATAGATGCATGTCACAGCAATTATAAGTAGAGCGTCATGAGCAGCACCGTATTCATATTTTCTGCACGTGCTATTTCAAGTGCTTATTTAATTTATGAACATGTTAGCTGCATGATTAAGCATATTGCATAGCAAAAAGTCTATATATTCTTGTTCGTTATCAGTAAACAGGGGTTGTTCAAGCTCTATTTTTTAACTGATCATTTAAGCAAGAAATTTATCTTCGAACATTATACTGATTTTCTGGATATTCATCTCTGGACCATTTACTTATCATCGGAATCATCGTCCGGAATCTATTGAACATTGGGGATTTTTAGCCGGAATCTATTGATTATTGAGATATCATCTCTAGAATTTGTTTATTATTGGAATCTTCAACCGGAATTTCAGTGATATTGGGATATTCATCCAGGAATTATTGGAATTTTCATCCGGAATTTTGTTGATCTTGGGAATATTTATCCGGAATCTTATTGATGATTGAGATATTACTTTCTGGAATTCAAATTCACTTTCAAGTCATTTCTGACCATATGGATATTCATTATTGGTTATCTCACTGGCCATCGGATATTTATCTTTGGGCATTCTATTGGCTCTTCAAGTATTTATTGATCATATTACCTGGGTTATTTACATTGGTTATTGCTCTATGGATTATCGACTTTTCAATCATATATCAAGTTTGTCCCTTCGGACCTATCAAATTTGTCCTTTTGGACACAAAAACCAAGCCCTTCGGCTAGTCTACTAAGTTTGGTCGCTGTCCTGGCCACACGTTTGGTTTACAGGCGCGGTACGAACAGCCTTTTCAGGCACCAAAGTGTCGTAAGACTTAGCCACAATGGTGGTTTGATAAGTTATATGGCCCCCTTGTGAAAAGGTTTGGGGGGAGACCCTTAGCCCCATGTTGGTTTTATAAGCTGGATCTCCCCAAACAGGTCGCACGTTCGACCCAAAAACACTTAAAATGTGTATAAAATAGGACAATCTACATGCCTTACTGATTTACTACTTTCCTGCACACAGTTGAAAGTGTGTACTGAAAAGCAGGGGGGGATCATACAGGCATTAAAGCATTGTTCGGGCCTTCGCCCCATCATTACAGCAAAGAAGTTTTTAACACAAGCTCCTTGAAAGGAGCTGAATTACTCCTAATATTATATTACACGAGCTGCTCTATTTCTTATTTGAAGCTGATTTGAAGCACTCTGTTATACACAAGGCATGGTGGATTATCTCTTGCATCAATCCCGAAGCCAAGCTTTATTGTTTATTGCTGCCGTTCATGAGCTGATATGTTGAAATTGAAGATTATTCAAGTACTGACATGATTAACAGAATCTATAGCATGCTTTGCTCTTGGTTCGTACAACAGATAAACAAGGAATTGGTATTATTATCAGAAGATGAATATTACTTCAGCAATTTTGTACAGAAGCACTTTATCACGCTGAAGTTGCACATGGAAGTTAGTTGATATTCAGGACAGGTTCTGTTGATATATGCTATGCGACAAATACAAGTCAAGCTCTCCTGGTTGTTGATCAAGCTTGTAGCCGCTTTCCTGCCATGCTCAAGGGATCAAACTTAGTAACATGTGCGCATGAAGATTTATTGATGCTTATGTACAGAAGATTGGATTGTATTTTCTTTTTTTGGGTCTAATCAAGAAACATCAGACTTCGGACCTTTGATGAAGAACAACGTGACTCTCAACTGTTACATATTCAGAAGAAAGCTTCATTTGGTTTATTATTCACGTTGATGCAAAAAGGAAATTATTATTCTATTGAAGATATGCAAGTGGGTTGCTTATTTCAAGTAGAGACAAACTTGACGGTCCTGATTCAATACGGAAGTAGAGTGACTCCAAGCTGTCGTATTTTCATTTGACGTTGTGGCATTCATATGCGGTTCACCTGCTCGCTGAAGAACACAGTTATTTCATCCTTGCATGTGCGCTTGAGGCTTCTGCCTCGCGTGCATGCGCTGATTGAAGGACGTTGACATGCGCGAGAGCTCCTAGCTGCCTCGCTGCCGAGCACGCCGTGCTCCACGGGTCGTTACCGTGTTTGTCCTTTCCCTGAAGACACCGGAATGACGACGGACCACGGCTCGCTTACTTGCCAAAGGATATGTCTATTATACCCTGTCTGCATGCTCGCTTGAGGCTGTTGTCTCGCGTGCATGCGGTCACTTTGAAGGACGATGTGGCTCCGAGCTGCCACCTCGCCGAACGCTTCCGCATGCTCGCTTGAGATTGTTGTCTCGCGTGCATGCGGTCACTCTGAAGGACAATGTGGCTCTGAGCTGCCACCTCGCCGAACGCTTCCGCATGCTCGCTTGAGGCTGTTGTCTCGCGTGCATGCGTTCACTCTGAAGGATAATGTGGCTCCAAGCTGCCACTTCGCCAAACACGTGCTCGCTTGAGGCTATTGTCTCGCGGCACGCGTTCACTTTGAAGACGTTGATTCCTAAACTGCAACAGACCCGTTCTTCCGAAGATTTTGTTTATTGAAGATTATCAGCGTGAGTTGACATGAAGGAGAAAGTAAGGATTGCAGGAGTTATTTCAAAGTGCTCAAGACTTCGGAAGAAAACTAGCCTAGGGGCTTCATCTCAGTTTTCGAAGATTTCAGCACGAGTTGTTAACGTGGCTCCTAGCTGCCACGTACATGTTGATCCAGATCAAGAATCAAGCGTTCAGTTTGGGAGCTTCGTCAGAATTCTCTAAGCTTCGGATATTTGAAGACATCATGACTGCGCGTTCGGGATTTCTGAAAATACATGTCATACTTTCATCAAAAGACCTTACCTCCCAATATCGCCGAATATGCAAGTGTTATTCAGAGTTCAGATTGTTGAAGACCGTGATTACTTCCCGAAGACGAGCATCGATGATAAATTCCCGAAGACTAGCTAGTGATGGTGATGATTTCTCGAAGACTAGTAATGGTGAAGAAGACGGACGAAAGAAGATGATGTTGATTTTCTGAAGACAGAAGCGATGTTATTGGAAGGCAAGGCCGAGGCTTATGTCGTACCCCGTATTTTCGGAAACTTCGGGATTCCGAACGCGCCGAATTAGGACTCTACCGATGAGGGACGCCTTGTCGGTTACGAGGACTATTTACAGAAGTTGATCTCTTATTTCCTTAGATACGATCCTACTCTGACTTGTAAAGGGGGTAAGACCCACCTATAAATGTAAACACTCCTCTCCACCGGAGAGGGGGCTGGCTGACCGGTCTACGACCGAAGACACACACCAACATATCTCGCCGACACGGCAATACAAGAACACACTGGACGTAGGGTTGTTATCCTTCGGTAGGCCCGAACCAGTATAAATCGTGTGTCTCTCTTGATTGATCTTCGTATAAGCAAAGCGCCCGTACCTCTCCAAATATCTGCCGAACACCCCGTTCAATCGGGTAACGACAATAGGAATTTTTGGAGGATTTGAATTCCAAAGGAAATTTTCCTATGGCTCCTTTGGTTCATAGGAATTGGAAGAGAATATTCCATAAGATTGCATTCCTATGAGCTCATTCCACAAGAAAAATAGCAAGAGCTAGGACCTCATGGAAAACTTTCCTGGCGCGAAACGTGAGCTCTCGCGCGCGTCCTTGGTCCAGTTCGCACTACCTTTTCTGTTTCGTGCTCTCTCGCTCCTCGTCGCCGGTTGCATGAAGGCTCTGCTTTCCTCTCCATCGCTCCTCTCCATGGCTGTGTGAGGCTCTGACGAGTCCGAGATTGGTCAGCAGCAGGGACTCTCCGAGGAGTCCGCATGCGGCAAGCAGGACGTATGGGTCCATCCGTTGGCTTCTTCCCGATCTGCAAGGTCCGCATCCTTTCACTTTTCTTCCCCATGTTCCAAATCTCCACCACTTGAGAATCGATCTTGCTTTGATTTGAGAAGTGTTCCTTCTACAGCCATCTAAGAATTGTGTTTTTTTTTTCTGTTAGTTGGGAAAATGTTGCCTTTATTGACATAATATTGGACCTCATTATTATTAACCAAGTAATACTGGCTCAACTAAAGAATGATTCGACCCTTACTCTCAGAAGAATATGGCTGAGATGGAGGAGGCCGCAGAAGGATTATAGAGCATCGTGAAGTGCATATAGACTAATGGCTAGTTTCACATTGCAAATTTTAAATAAATATATTCAAACTTTAGAATTCCTGTGTTTTTTCCTATGTTGTAGCCAAACAAGTCTTTCATCAAATTCCTGTGGTTTTGAAATCCATAGGATTAGAGAGTACATGCATTCCAAATTCTGCGTTTTTCCTATCCCTGCGTTTTTCCTATCCTGCGTTCCAAAGAAACCCTTACGGTTTCGATGACCGCTTAGCTGTTGGCGCTTCTGTTCGGCCCACTAAAGCCCATGACGCCCTTGCCTGCCTGCTTGCAACTAAAACACGTCAAGCGACTAACAGAGGGAAAAAGCCAGGTTTGGTTCTTAGTTTTGGCGCCAGGAAAATACATATTCCTCATCTTGCCTTACCCTTCAAAGAAATTAATCGATCTACCTCCCGATCATCATTAGAGAACAAGGCATGAAAGAAGACATAAAGTAGAAATCTTGATCCTGATCCTCGTTATCAGCTTTCGAGTGTCAGCTCTTCATGTTTGGAGCATGCAGATTATTTCATCTGTGATCGAGAGAACAACATGTGAATGTTTTAACCTTTAGTGTTTACAGCATGCAGAATGTTTCAGCTGTGATCGAGAGAACAACATGTGAATGTTTTAACCTTTAGTGCGTACATCTAGTTCTATCCTAAATCAAATTTAATCCCTTATTGCTCGGCAGTAGCGCTACTACCGGGCTGTAACTACTACCGGCTCACCCAATGGTTACAACCGACTAGTGCATCAGCATTTATTGCCTAATGTCGACTTTTTACCACATAAGCGTTGAAGGCGGCGAGTAGTGACCAAGGTTTGCAAAATCGATGATTATCGGGCGATAATCGCGAATATCGAGCTTATCGGTCCGACCCGATAACTTCGGTACACCGGTTTTCGAAATTCGAATTTGAAATTTTTAAAAAAATTGAAAAAAATTGAAAAAAAAATATGTAAATAAACTAGACGTCATTTGCAGACCATTTGTGCAAACCATATACAAAACCGAGTTCGTTTGATGGGTGAAATAATTCCTGAAAGATTTCTGGGCAAAAAGGAATTAAAAAAATAGAAAACGAACATTATCCCTTCCCGAGCGACGCCCCCCTCGGTCCCCCACCCCACGAACGACGCCTCCTGCGGTCCCCCTCGGTCCCCATCGCTCCAGGTCGCCGATTCCACCGCTCGCCGTCGACATCCGCTCGTCGGAGCCGCCGTCCGCCTCCAAATCGGTCGAATCGAAGGCCTATCGATCCTCTCCCTTCGGTAATCGCAGCATATGAGAACGTTGTGGGTGACACACACATAGGCAAGAGGAAACACCAATCCACCTCAGCAAAAGAGAAAGGTAAAAGGCATAAAAGTGTTGAAGCACAGGTGGTCAGTAGCGATGTGTCCACCGCTAGTGACCATGGCTCCGACTCCCCACCTGAGGACGACAGAGGTGGCCACACAACCGCTGCGGGAGACACATCGCAGCCACAGCGTGCTCCGAGTCCTATCCACTTCACAGGTACCTCTATAGCACATATCTATCTCATGTCATTAGTTTCACTCTTCACTAATTGTTGACTACCTTTTGCAGGTGAGACATACTTCACACACGCTACGCAGGATCAGGACCATGGCACTCCAAGATCGTAGAGGACGGCCATGCCGGGGGGCACAAGTAGGCAACATCATCATGGCTATGGGAGTGAGTCCTCATACTCTAATGATTACCGCTACTACTCTCTTCCTGAAACAAGTGATACCTCAAATAACTATGGATATGGTGGTAGTGAGTCCTCAAATGATTATTACTCATACTCTATTCCTGAGTTGAACAACCAACCATGTCAAAAATAGGTTTTTGAGTGGGAAGATCCTGCTTTTTATAACATGTTGGTCTCACAATGGCAAACAAACCATGCTTGGACTAATCAAAGCTGGCATGAGTTCAAAGCGGAGTTGTTGGCTACACAGGAAATTAACATCATGTCAATCGACGAGTACAACTCTATGAACAACCCACAATCGGATGTCCCATGGGTTTGAGATGTACGTTTGTATCCATTGTTGTAGTATGTTGAAAACTATGTGTAGTATGTTAAAAACTATGTTCTATGTTGTATTTATTCATGAACTATGTATCGGACAATTTATGTTGGACTTATTATGACTTGTGGTTAGGGCTGGACTAGCGAGCCAGCTCGGCTCAGCTCGGCTCGGCTCGGTCTAGCTCGTTAGGATAACGAGCTGGCTCGGCTCGGCTCGTTATCTTAATGAGCTGAAATGCTGGCTCGGCTCGGCTCGTTACGAGCTCGAGCTGGCTCGCGAGCCAGCTCGTTAAGCTCGCCGCTCGTCTCCAGCATCTCTGCTGCGACCTGGGGGACAAGACGATGACCACGATGTCGGGTACATCTTCACGCCCTTAAGCACGACGGCGTGCCGGGAGGGAAGGCAGAGGCCGACGTTATGGAGGTCGTCGCGTCCGAGTGGGGAGTAGGGGTAGGGGCGGCACCGCCCGGCTTGAAGCCATCAGCCGTCACGCGTCACGTTGCCTATCCGCGGTTTAGATCTTGACTCGGTCCCTTTCCATCGTCGCCATGGTCATGTGGGAAGAGTGGTGAGGACAGCGACCTCATGCTCACCATGAGCTTTGGCGTGGATGGATGTAGTGTCAATGACGAAGGGGAAGGGAGAAGAGAGTGCTGCGACGGGGAAAGGAGGCGTCGACAACCTTGTGAAGCTCCTCCGAGCAAGCTCGCAAGTTAACGGCGAGGGAGCAGGGTGACGGGCCAGCGAGGCAGGCGGTGCGGCTCGCGAACGGGACGAGGCATGCGTGCGATGGGCACTAGGGAGTAGGCAAGGTGTAATGAAAGTCCGATTCAGGCAAGGGATAAGGTGTGGAGAGAAAGGAGGGGACTGAGGGATGTTGGGCCTGTTGAGACTTGTTGGCTCGTTTGGCTCGCGAGCGGCTCACGAGCCAGCTCAAGCCAGCTCGTTAAACATAACGAGCTACAAACCTGGCTCGGCTCGTTAGAAAAAGTGAACGAGCCGAGCCGAGTCGAGCCGAGCCAGTCACGAGCCGAGCCGAGCTAACGAGCTACGAGCTTTTCGTCCAGCCCTACTTGTGGTATGTTGGATGAATGGTATTGGTGCTATGTTTTATGCATACTATATTGTCAATATATGTCTAAGCATATTGGAAATATTTAGCAAAGGTCATGGCAAATTTTTCTACATTTTTTCCATGTTTTTTTGCGATTTTTCTCACTGTCTCGGTTTTCAGTAAAATCGTCGATAACCGACACAAACCGGTCGGTTATCAACAATATCGGTCGGTTATCGAGATTTCAAATTCAAATTTCAGAATTCAAACTTTTACTCGGTTTTCGGTTGATTTTGTCGGTTATCGCGAAAACCGGTCGTATCGGTCCGGCTCGGTTTCATTGGTAGCGTCAAAATTACAAACCTTGGTAGTGACCGGTCCAGCACCACCACAGCCTTGCAGAACGCGCTGTGGCCTGTGGCCATGGATGGATCTTATGTGCAGGCAGATGCCACCCCCGCCCCCCCTGGCGTTGTCCCGAGCAGCCTGGTAGCTGGTCGCATGAAGCCATCTGCTTGTTTTCTGCATACTCTCGTGTGACATTGAACAAAATGGCATTGAACATGTAGCTGTCAATTTCATCCATGGGCAAGCACCAAGGGAGGTTGCTCCAAGCCTTTTTGGAATCGTGCGTCTCAAAAACAGGCCAGTAGCGGACGGGGTGGTAGCCCCGTGGTGAGGCGCCCGAGTGGCAGCCGGCCGGTCGGGAGTTCGACTCCCGATCCCCGCACGCGGTGCTGTAGTGCGCTACAGTGCCAAAAAAAATCCCCTCGCTCCTCCTAGACCAAAGCATAAAGTAAAGACTCGCGCCTTAGCTCACACAGGCCAGCTGAGTCCTTATGTACGGTTTGGGAGAGGGGTTCGGGGGTTTTCTCGACTTGCGTGAAAAATCTTCTTCTTAGCAAATGCCCGGGGGGCCGTCATACCCCCCCCCCCCCCCCCCCCCCCCCCGCGCAGGTCGAGTTTTTTTTTTAAAAAAAAAACAGGCCAGTAGCAAAAGAGCTGCAAAATAACAATTCTATATATCTTGGCCATTAGAACTATGAACACCGTCTGGAGAGGTACAGTCAGCAAATTTACAGCCGGGACAGGAGATACAATCACTTGCAGCTGGTGCTCCGATGGTATTACACGGCTAGATCGGCGTATAGAGAACACTTCATAGGATGTCACCCTCCTTTCAAAGCAGCAAACATCTGGAGAACACGAGTAGAATCAAAGTAGCACTTCATAGGATGTCATCCTCCTTTCAAAGCAGCAAATATCTGGAGAACACTGGGGGGGGGGGGGTGCACGGCCCCTTTTGCTGCATGATTTTGCGGCTTCAATGTACCATCCAACATCAATCGAGAAATGGAAAGGAACAAATTTTCTCCCTCCTTTTTATGACAACCACCAATATCTCCACTCCATCAACCTAAAAAGGATCTTGTTTATTTGAATGCAAGTTAAATAGTTGTGGCTAGTCTTTTGTAGAATAATATTCATCTATCTTCCGAATCATATATTTGCCTTCTTTATCTGCATCCATTTGTGAAGAGGTTTATGGCCTATTTTTTTCAAGCACAGGATTTTCACAGGAATTTTACAAGAATTTCACAACAATTCATGCAGAAATGGGGAAAAACATACCATTCCAAACGGGGCCTTACTCATGATCATAGAGCGGCAATAATACTCAGATCACGAAGACGTTGTACAACATGTAAGAACTATGTTTAATTGTCGCATGAATCTTTATATAAGAGGGCATTGCAATGCTGAACATGTGTGGGATCACTTGAAGGCAGGCACACTAGATCAGATGCTGATAGAACAAGCACAAAAGTGTATCCATATTGCTATGATGTTGTATGTGATGCTAGAGAGGCCACACCTTCCTGTCTCCATCAAGTTTAACAACTCCAACTACCATTGGTGGATACAGCCAGGGGGCTCAAGCCCCCTCCCCCACACTCCACTGGCTAGGAGCCCATGGAGACATGGAGAGAGGGGAGGAAGGAGATAAGCCCCCTTGAGGCCTTGACATCTGTCATGCCTGCGCGCCACTACTGACCACAAAGGATGACAAAGCCTCAGGCATAAAAGAAATAGACTAAGGTTATACAGAGTATACTTTTATTCTTGTTTTCAACCGTCGTAGTTATAGCTATGATCAACGCGCTTAATCACCTACGGAACTGATATATAGATTAGTCAGGCTATTTTTGTAAGAATGATACGATACATATGTAACTGTGATTGAATATTGCTTATACCTGTAGATTCTTTGCTCATTTTGTATGCATAGTCGGTTCCAGTGCTGCAGTATATATTAGCTATTGGGTTGGTTGTCATCAGTCCTAAGGTGTACTAAGTACTGGAGTATGGCATAGGTGGAATGTCCGGAGAATATATGAAATTTGTTATTGTGAAAGTAGTGTAAAACTAATCAGAAGCATTATACCATATGCTATTACATCACAACTTATCTCAGACACTAAATACTATAAAACGCCTCAAGGGTGACAGGCTGATATAGACGGATAAACAATAACTACTCCAAGTACTTCGGCAAGATGAGGGCAGTGGCCGAGGAGATGACCTTTGCTGGAAAGCTCCCCCCCCCCCCCCCCCCCCCACCACCACCACCACCACACCCCCAAAAAAAAATCGTGTAAGGTTGACAATAACCACGCATGGGTATTTTGGCTTGAGACATTTTGAAATCCCTTATCAACACACAAGCATGGCACATATATAAGTGATTTCAAAAACATTGATTTAGGATTTATAAGTCAACCAAATTATAAATATAATAACAAATGCTACAATTTTTGAAATAATAAACACAAAGATTAGCGGTACCAATTACTAGTTAGTGAGATCAGACCACAACAAGGAGCTCGGACTTGAAAGATCAACCCAACCGAAATCTGATCTTCAAGACCGGCCATTCACCGAGAATCTTTTCAAGAATGGGAAATATAACAGGCAAAACACAAATTGCAATGGCCAACCATAGGAGACGAGGTGCTAGAACAGTGTAAACCCATTGCGAAGGCTGTGGTAGTTGCCATGTATGCAAACCTCATAAAGTTTCCTGGTAAAAGATCTGTAGTGAAGCAAGAACTCAAGATCCTCCCATCTCGCTACGACGCATACGAAGGCCACAGCAAGTGAGGAGCACATTGCCAAGGTGTCGGAGATTAGGAATGCTTTGAATGCAAGGTTCCTTGTCATGCTGTGAAGGCCCTCATTCCCAGGGTCGTTACTGTATCCTCCAGGCAAGGTGAAAGCAGCAGCAAAGGTAATAGTTGCCATAAGGATCGCCACTAGTGAAGTGTTGCTTGCTTGTGTATGTTTTGGGTCAGTGACCTGACATCCTTCCTCGATGCGTTAGAGCAAGCCCAACAGTTGGCTTGCAGCCAACAAAAGTCAGATTTTGCAGCAAAAAGGTAAGAGATAGAAGGTGTGTTGGCGTGTTTGCAGGCATCAAGCAAGCCTGGGCTCGAAGGCCTGCTGTGGGGTTAGTTACTTATTTCTACTCTCTAGCATGCAAGACCCACATATGTGTTGGAGTACTTTAAGAGCCCATGCGATGCACTTTGGACTGTAAAGTGGCTACGCGCCGGTCTCGCATTGGGCTTGCTCACTTTATCCTTGACAGCCTTCTGGAGATTGTAGATGGAGAGGTCGCGTGTTGTGGATCAGCTTTCAGCATCAGCATGGAGACTTCATTCTGGATGGATTCAAAGAAAGGTACGTGCAAGTGAAGATCTCCGTAGAAGGAAACCAAGAAATTCTACAAATTGTTTTCAAGGGAAACCAAGAAATTCTACAAAGAAAGGTGCTCTGCTTTTTCATTAAGAGGAGATAAATTCTACAAATTGTGAGCGTGCAATTTTATGTTGTGCTGTTACTTTGTAGTTCTAAAAGGCACATTTTGTTCAAGAGAAGCTTTATCTTTTTTAACGGGATCAAGAGAAGCTTTTTAATGGATCAACAAACGGAGAAATGCCTACGTACCCAGTTCAAAGTCTTGGCGTGGTCTTGTCAGGGTTCCGATGCCGTTAGGTACTCTGACGTCGATGTCGCTGTGTATGTAGTAGCAAGGCAGCGACCATCCTTGGATTGCTCTTTTTGATTGCGACATGCAAAGCAGCGTCTCCTTGGTTGTCTTGCATGTTGACTAATTTCCAAAGGCATATGGGTACCCTAGGGCAAATTCTACGAACTCGGCACGACCGACATTGCATCCATTATTGTTGTCTTGTTTCAAGAGCGCCGCCTCGCGCAGCAGCAGCTGCTGCTGCAGATCACCTGAGCAGAAGAGAAGCTAACGAGACATGGCCGCTCGGCGTCTCGCCGTCGGCGTTGAAGGCGGCGAGGAGTGACTGGTCCCGCGCCGCCACAGCCTTGCAGAACGCGCTGTGGCCACCAGGATGACAACACACTCGTGCACCCACGACATGCTTAACACTTGTAAAATCACTCGCTGTAGATCCAAGACCGAGCCCTGACGACGGGTGAAGTCCAAAATGCCATTTATTTGTAACAATGAGGAAATAATTATTATCTATGCCTATTCGATGAAGAAAATGATTTCTTTCTTTCTCACTGAAAATCAGTAATGTCGTCTCAAAAAAAAAATCTGTAATGTAGCCTAGAGACATTTTAATGACATTACTTATCCCATATTTTGGGTTGGTGTCAAAGATCAATAGGTTGTTCGAGGAATTTTCTGTGACATACGTGTACATTTTTCAATGGGCTGAGCTGATGCAAATTTCTAGAAGAGACGCAACATTTAATTTTAAGTGATGTGGAGGGGAGAGTGTGAAGAGAGAGAAACAATGACTGCTAAAAAGATTCAGTCCATTGCTGTTTTGTACGTTAAAAATCAATGAGAAACATGCAAGGGCCAACAGCTGCACAGCCATAGTATTTCCTGGCTTGCAGAATTTGCAGAAAAGTAGCTACAGAATTTACAGAAAAGTAGCTACAAAATCTGATAGTACAATGCATTCCCGTTGATTTTTAGCCAGACATCACAATCAAAGCATGTCCTAGTGCTTTCCCAGGTTTTCTACGTACGAACAACACAACAATATTCACTTTGCAGCACAATCGTGACGTTTACACAAAAGGATTACACCACTTTGAGTCCTGCATGATCTTGTGATGATGCCTTCAACGTATCATCCAACATCAATGGACAAATTTGCTGCCTCGCTATGTGCAGTTTCTTTCTAGCATGCCACGTTAGCGACAATCATCCAAGCAATAGGAAACTGAGGATACACTGCCTGTGCAGCCCACACAGAGAACTATTCAAGTTAGTAGAACGAAATGTTGTATGCGAGCTTCCGCTTGTGCTGCTTTTCGAATGCAATCATCAGGTCGTCAATGATTTCTTCCCAATCGCCATCAACTACTTGAAGCTGAAAAAAAAGGGAAACGAATTAACTTCTTGCAGCTCACCGAAACAATGGATGACTTTGTTCGTAAATCAAAGTTGTAAGCAGTAAATTTAGAAAACAAATGGAGAGATGGTAACAGTCAGTCAAAAAGCTTAATGAAATATAGCAACATACACATTATACTTTACATTGCAATATTATATAGCAAAGTGCAAAGATTAATGTCGACTACATTCATAAAACAATATCCCATGCAAACATATACCACAACAGATAGAATACAAGCGGAACAAGGCAAAAGGCATTCTGTAACAACAGTTGTTTTGGGGCAACACGTGAGGAAACAATAGAAAGACCTCAAATACACAACAGTTTATTAGATAGTTTATGAAAAGTGGAAGATTCATGCCATTGAAGGTACTAATTCATACACAGTTTCACACTGTACCAGGAAAAAGGGTGTTTTTGGAGACATACTTTCAGCCCAATATATGGTTTATTATATATTTGATTGGTCATCTAAATTCTTGAGGAAACAGAGTATCTGCCTTCATTTTCATCATACTGGATTTGAATTTTTAGAGGCCTATGAATGTTGGCAATGGTATCAACATCCAAGCAGAAAATCAAAGATTTAATGTCACGAATTTGAACTTATTAATCTAAATACACCAATAAATATAGCACTCATGAAAACAAATTGTATGCACCAATCAGGAGAAGTGAGTTTTGACAGAATCCCCTTCACACTCCCTTTCGCTCTTCCTTTTGCAATTCTTTACCTCCCACCACCAACAGCAAATCAAATACTCCCTCCTTTTTAATTATATGACGCCGTTGACTTTTTTTCGTTACTTTGACCATTCATCTTATTCATAAATCTTTGTGCAAATAACTAAATGTATAGGTTAATCTTAAAATGCTTTTGACGATAGATCCAATAATATACATTTCATGTTAAGCAACTAATTATTTTCATATATATCATTGGTCAAAGTTCAACAAAAAAGTCAACGGCGTCATATAATTAAAAACGGAGGGAGTATCTACCAAGATGTTGGGTTAAGTCTCGCAACGAGCGCAACCCTCTTGTTTAATTGCCACTATTAGTTCGCCCCCCTGAACAGACCACCAGTGTTTCCCCTTCTCTCCAGTTTCGAGTTGAGGTTTTGCCTCCAATCAGTGAGTGTGCACAGTGATAAGTGGATGACAACAGCAACCCCCAAAGTAGATTAGGAGAATAATGGATGGCTTATTTCTCTTTTGGTATTGACTCATCCAAATAGTATGTAATTCAAGTTATATCTTACAGTTTTTATTCACTTGGATTATCACTTAAATTTGTTGTTTGCACACATGGTTCCAAGCCTACATGGCACTAAAGCCTGGGGAAGCTATGGATCACTTCATGATCATCATTAGTAACAACATAGCCAGATCAATAATTAACAAGCTAACAGATGGAATAGGTTATTCTTAAATATGTTCTATTATGTTTATACCTTCTGACACAATTCTAAAGCAAGCTTTGCCCCAACACCAGCTTCTTCATGGTTATCTTTGACATCCATATTGATTATCAGCACGCTCTTCATCAGCCTCGGCTCGCGGTTATTCATATCTAGACACGCACAGACAATATTGACTTCCATTAGTTAATCTTTACACAATCACGCAATCCAATAACACAGGATTTAACTGGCATCGCTTGATGACTCTCCTAGACCAAAATCATGCCCACTTCGAATCAATTACCTTCATTGACCAAGTCAAAGACCCTCTCCTCGAAGGTCAGTACCATATCAAACACGCCATCACCAGCATTGTCCTGCCACCGCTGAGGCGCCAGCTTCACGGAGGTGTTCCTCTTCAGCATTGGCAGCAGACCGTTCCTCTTGTACCTGGATGGTCCACCGACACAATGAGCAAAAACATTTTACCAAGAGCAGGAAGTAAAATTAGGTAACCAGGATGTCCTAAGTAGACAAATAACACACATGAAACAAACAGGGGAAAATAACGCTACAAAATTACTGACCAAATCACCAGGGAGTATGTTTACTATGTCTAGTTCAATCAAATGTTACTGCAAAACTGAGTAGTACGTCTAGTTCACCAAAATCTATGTCTAGTTTACCTAAATCTTTTGACAGAATTGCCTAAACAGAGGACATTTTGAACAGAACAAAAACTGCACAATGTTTAGACCGCTGCCATTTGCTTCCATCAAAAGATCAAAAAACAACTAATCCTAGGAACCCATCCAAAACACTGGCAATCTCCCACCTGCACCCAAACCAACCAAGAAAAGGGCAAAAATCTGCCTACTTGCAAGATCACCAAGAACCAACGGAAGACGCTGAAACAGAGTAGAACAGGGGGAAAACGGCGTTGAGGGGCAGTACGGACAGGTCGGGGTCCTTGCGGCGGAGGTCGTCGTAGATGGTGCCGTAGGGGGTGCCGAAGTCGTAGACGTTGGGCTCGTGGATGGAGGGGCCCGGGAGCTTGACGTGGGTGCCGGTGCCGTAGGAGGCGACGTCCAGCCCCGCGCGCCCCAGCAGCGAGTGCGCCTCCATGCTCCGGTTCATGTTGGACGAGCACACCATCGCGAACCGCCACTTGCCCTCGGCCCCCATCCTCCCGCCGCGCCGCCGCTGCCGCACGCCGCCGTCGGCGAGGTAGGGGTCGAGCTCTCCGTCGACCTGGCCTGTGGCTTCTGTGTTCCGCGATTCGGGCCGGGGGTTGGTTTGGGCCTTAACGGCGACCTCATACATACAGGCTACCAAGACCCAATAATAACTGGGCCTCCATTCGCAAAAAAGATAAAGTGGGCCTCAGCCCATTGTATCAGACTGGCAACTGATTGTGCTATGGCCATATTGTGCAGGAAATTTTTGAAGGAATACTGTGCAGGAAATCAAAGACAAGGCAAGATAGCTTCATTAGTCGAGGTTGTGCATGAGCATTTGAGACTGTAGATGTGCACGTGTTAGCAAGGAGTTCTGAGTACTTTTGTTCAGATTCTACATATCATCACCTTTATATACACCTATCAACGAAAACATTGCCTTTCACCAAAAGAATAATTAGCCGTAAATGCGAACACCAGTGTGTAAGTTTAAGACTTGAACCCTGACAGGACTCGTCGTAGCCGAGTGCAGGACCTACTGCCCGAAATGCAACCCTCAGTGCTAGCTGCAGACTACTCTGCCTCAAACCATGACAAGACATGCAGCAATGAATATTGTCTTATATGTATATATACTAGATATATTGCATATGGCCTTAATAAACGATCGTGGTTGAGCAAAATGAACCGCTGCACGGTAAATGTTATTTTTGTCCTTTTAATATCAGAACCGGTGCACAGTATGATTAGGACCTCTGTCCGGACCGGAACGATCGATCGAGCGGAGCTCCAGCGAGCCACGGCGCGGAGAGCCACTTCCATCCATCTACACACCCGCGTACGTAGAATAGTCGTGCTACGTACGTACACGTGTACTTACCTACAACTATTAGGATTCGTCGTAGCTAGCTAGCGCTCGAATGCAGTATACGTACAATGACACTTGGTCCCGGTACGTTTTCCATCGAGTTATTAGAGAGGAAATCGATCATGTGCGTGATCGATCGACCGATGGATCGATCAATGGAGCCAGCTGCCGCGGCGTCGTTGCCGATGGACCTTGTGTCGGAGATCGCGGCGCGCTCCGACCCGGTGACCCTGGTGCGCTGCGCCGCCGCGTGCAGGGCCCTCCGCGGCCGCGTGGCCGCCGCGTGCACGGCGCCCCGCCGCCTCCGCCTCCGCCACGCCGACGCCGGCCGGTTCGTCCCCACCCTCCTCCGCGGCTTCTTCTACCAGCGCCGGGACCGCGCGGCCGGTGAGGACCCGCAGTTCGTCGACGTCGGCGCATCGCCGTCGTCGTCGCCGTCGCCCGAGCCGTTCCGCTCCTTCCTGTCCGAGTACTCCGACCTCTTCGAGTTCTACCAGCCGGCGGACGCGGCGGCGGCGCGCGGCGGCCTCGTTGCCCTCCGGTCCGTCACTGATGGCTGCGGCGCCGGCGTGTTCGACCCCATGACCGGCCTCCTGGAACTCTTCGGCTCGCCGGCGCCGGGGGTCACGGCGGCGGCGCAGTCGTCGTCGTCGTACGTCTTGCTCACCGACGACTGCGACGGCATCGCCTGCCGCTTCCGGCTGCTCGGCACCAACCTGTCGGCGGCCGACCGTGGCTGCCGCCTGCGGACCCAGGCCTTCTCGTCGGACGCAGACGCCTGGGGCGGCGTCACGGATACCCCAGTCCCCGGCTTGCCTCCCGACGCCGCGTTCGTGCGCCCTCGTCCTCGCCGGCGTCGCCCACTGGCTGTGCAGGTCGGGGCAGAGCTACTACATCTTATCATTCCGCGACGACGAGCAACCAACAACGACGATCACCGCCATCCAGCTAGACGACGACCACTATTGCCGGCGACTGTATGAATGCAAGCCGGAGGAGCTGCTCCTGGTGTCGTCGCCGGTGGACGGGCGGGCGAGCTTACTCGTCGCGGAGCAGCAGCTGGAAATTTCTCTTTGGACGCCGCCGCCGCCGCCTACGGACTCTGCTGCTGGTGGGAGATGGACCCGGCAGGTGATGATCGGTAGTGACGAGGTCCGGCAGGCCACGACCAATGCGCTGCCTGGGATGGCGTGGAGTGGCAAGCTTGAGCTGAGGTGGTTCGGGGAGAAGAGCGGCGCCGTGTTCGTGCGGATGGCGGCGGGTGTGTGCGGCGTCTCCTACTACTACTTGCTGGATATGAGGACGATGAGAAGGATATGCAAGGTTTGCAGGCTCCCGGACAGGGATGTGCACGTCTTCTTCCCCTACGAAATGGACCTCTCCTTCTGGCTTCCAAGGATTAGTGACTCCTAACTTTCATAATTTAACTTACACATGATTCAGAAATACTCACCGAGCAACCACATAATGTGCGCATAATCCGTTTTAGTGAATCTAGAGGCAGGAACGATTATGCTAGCTAAGTTAACCTTGTTCAAAGTGCTTGGAAATGGTTTGTTCCTCGTGTTTTCGTGAAAAAGAGAGAGTAAATGAATAGTAAGGGAGTATCATTATCCTATATTTTTCTTACTCGAAGGATACTATTGGATATGTCCCATACTCTTTGTTCGGAAACTGTGGAAACACCTGTTGGATCCGATGTTTACATCTTTTTTTGCATTTGAATTTTTTGGGAGAAAATGGCTCAAGGGTGCAACTCCTTCCACTCTTTCTTCTGTGTCCAAGTATCCACCATACTGTGTGTTCATCTGTGTAGCTTCTGGATCTAGGATAGAAGGTCCATATTGGTACTTGGGATGTTCAAGTTGGTCAACAACTTGATGGAGGGGGGAAGGAGTGGTTTCTCAGCATCACATCAAACTATAGGTTGTCAATAACTCTACCTACACGCGCGCGCGCGCACACATTCGGGTGGGGGGGGGGGGGGGGATGCCCCCTTGGCCTCGAGTTGGATCCGATGTTTACACCTTTTTTTGCATCTGACTTTTTAGGGTTGAAAATGGCTTAAGGGCGCAACTCCTTCTACTCTTTCTTCTGTGCCCAAGTATCCACCATCCTGTGTGCTCATCTGTGTAGCTTTTGAATCTATGATAGAAGATTCATATTGCAACTTGAGATGTTTAAGTTGGTCAACGATGGAGCGAGGAAGGAGTAGGGTTTCTCAGCAGCACAATGAGCTATAGGTTGTCAATAACTCTTCCTATAGTGGCCCTCAACTTTTGATTATGCTAGAGGCAAAGAAGAGTAATATGGATATATTTTTGCATTGTTCAGGCTCATCGCCTTCTGCAAACTGTTTCAGAATCTAATCCATCGTCCCACACCTGTTCATAGAAAAATAAGTAGATATGAAATGAATTGACATAATACGATGGAGAGGGGACTAGATAGTAATATTGGCTCTCGAAAAGTAGCTAGCAAGGATTTCATAATGGAGAGCCACCAAAATTAGAGAGTGAGTTATACAATATGGTGTAGATACTTTTTACTTAAATAATAGGTGCATTTAACTTTACAAGCCTTTTTAGCTATTCTTTGGAGTTGCTCATCCTTTGTGCATACAGCTAAATCCATCCGTCCTATAAACTCGTCTTTTCTTTTTTGATTAAATATGATTATGTGCATTTATATATGACTAGATGCCATATAGCTACTGCTACTGCTGACTAACCTAATTTCAGTTAGACATCTTATTCTTATTACCCTATAAATGGTGGCATGATCTGATCTCCACACCTTTGCCTGTAGGTAAGGTGAAATTTGTGGCACATGCCAAGGTCCTCTCTCCAAAAGCCTCGCACCAGCGCTCATATTGAAATATTTTTTTTTCATAAACACTCTCACCTCAACCAAAGAAAGACTGCTACATAATTAGAGTGTCTTACAGTAATGAGCCATGATTTTGCAATATGCTCTACCAAATTATATAAAGATAAGTTTGAAACAGTCAATTCACCAAAACTAAGGGTGCGCTCGGCGCACCCCCTCTAAAATTTAGAGCATGTCACATCAAAAAGAATTTTGTTATTTAGAAACATTAAATAAAATTTAATGGCAAAACCTTTTTGACAGATGAATGCTCATTTCGAGACGAATTTAATGAGTCTAATTAATCTTTGTTTTGCTACATTGATGCTACAGTAACCATCATCTAATCATGGCTTAATTACCCTCATTAGATTCGTCTCGCGAATTAGACCAGGGTTCTGTAGTTAGTTTTGTAATTAAACTTTATTTAATATAGGTTATCTAGAGTTTAGACCCCTCTAAAGTTTAGACCCCATGCAACGAACTTAGACCCTAAGGGTCTGATTGTGCTAGCTGCAGTTGTGGCTGAAGAAAACTTCCTCTCTTACCATTGCAGCCACAGCTTGCAGCAGCAGCAACAAGCTGAAACGATCAAGGGCTTGTTTGTTTCCAGAGGCTAAAATTTTAACCCTGTCATATCAAAGAGAATCTTGTCATTTAAGAGTATTAAATAAAGTCTAATTACAAAACTTTTTTACATATGAGTGCTAATTTACAAGACGAATCTAATGAGCCTAATTAATCTATATTTTGCTACAGTAATGTTACAATAATTATCTTCTAATCACGACTTAATTATCCTCATTAGATTCGTCTCGTGAATTAGTACTGAGTTCTGCAATTAGTTTTGTAATTAGACTTTATTTAATACTTCTAAATGACAAGATTTTACATGGCTAAACTTTAGCCAAAGAAACTAACATGCCCCAAAGCTTCAAGTGTTTTGCAGCAAAATTCACATTAGTAGTTTATTTTAATAGACATGGAAATGCAAAATTAAATTGGTTGATTCAACATGTCTCTTTATTGATACTAGTATAAATGCACGTGCGCCACGCACGTGTCTAAAAGAATTAAAATAATATTTGCAATGTAGCTAATAACACCTTAACTAAGGCAATAAGATTTATATGAACCGGTCAAATTGTGTAAAACAATGAGAACAAGCAACCATGCTACATCTCATCTTGCACTATTATAGAAGAAATGGACTCTAGATCCTCAAGATCATTTTTAGAAGGGCATGATCACATCATTTTTCCATCTATAGCCGTACAACTACCAAACATACAACCGCTTGTTGCTAGACATGCTTCAATCGAGGACAAAGATGCAGGGACATCATAATCGAATAACTGAAAACTAAGACACATGTCCTTATCCATAACGGTTAAGCCCCATGTGGTTTTTACTCCTGTGCAGTGATTTCTTCAGTTTTACCATCTTAGCTGCAATGTAAAGTTGAAATCATGAGCTGTTATGAACTACAGTATAGCATTGTTCTTGGCCAAAAAAACTACAGTATAGCGTCTACACATGCAAAATGCAAACAGCCAAAGATAAATCCTTAAGAAAAATTTTAGATTTGTGTTCAAAACATGTCATGTGTGCTTCAAACATATGTAAGGCTGACTTCAAAGACACAAGGCAAAATAACAGGAATAAAAAAAAATAGAAAGTTATCATCCCACCATACAGTTTTGAGAACATGTTCATTACTCTAAAGCTATTAGAATGAAATTTAATTTGTTTATGTCCAAATAAGTTGTAAACGGAAACCTTTCCGTTACACTAAAGTTGAAGTGCCTCAAAGAAAATGACCTATCTAGAATATGATGTTACAATTTGCTGAATTGATGTTTGGTATGATGTTTAATGCACTAAATTATCTAATGCCACTGAATCGGCATGTCCTAAAATCTTAAAGCAGATGGGCATCATATACCATGATTTCTAGGAGGGAATTGCCGCTTTGCTATGACTATAAATAAAGAAGCGAATAAATTAGGTGTTCATATTTTAAAATAAATGGCACAGATACAGAAAAAAATTAGGCAGAAGAGAATTTACTGTATAACAATATCATGTGATGGATAAAGTTTTATTGCACTAAATTTTTAGTTGCAGTGACAGGTAAGACACAAGAAAAATCAGCAACCATGACCATGACATTGTCAGTGAACAATTTACTTTAAGCACTTATTATGAGACACACCCACGTTTAACCACACCACAGTGATTCTGGAGAGTACAAGAGAATACAGAATGCAAGACACAATTCTAAGCAGTAAACATAGGTGGTGGACTGAGATGAAAGAATTTACCTGATAACAATACTTGGTAACGTACATCTTTGATCCTTCTATGACCAGAAGCAATTATATAACATCAACAGCCTTCTCTTGAAGCAGAAAAAGATCATTCTCTAGTTTCTCAAAGAAGCCAACGCGACTGTCATCCAAAACATCAAGCCTGTCGGTAAGGATATGTACACAAAATTCTTTTTGCTATCTCTCGCTGGCAACTTTGAGAAGTAACTAAACAAAGTAAAAAAACAGATTCAATTACTGTAAGGTCTACATAGCAAAGAAAATATTGCAATCTCAAAGCCTGAAAAACTATGGCATAAATTAATATAAAAGAATCATAGAAAGCTTAGCCAACCGGCAGTTGATCAAGTCGGAGTGGACACCTCCATCACTCAGCAATTAAGGCAAGAGCAGGTAATGATCTGCAAGAAGTTTCAATACTTTACCAAAAAAAAAGGATAAGATGCTACTTTTCACTCTGCAAGATGTAATTTCTCCAACTGAAAGAATGATTTTTTTTTTTCAAAATCAATGCAAAACAAAATTCTTTCTATTTTATACATGCTTGTTCCTTATATGTGATTCTCGACACATTCTTACCCATTTGATTCCATTTTTCAGTTTACTATGAAAAAAATAATTCACTACTATGAAAAATAATTCCATTTTAAACAGTTAAATCGAGGATGCAACTATATTTATTTATACACAATTTATACACAATTCCACCAACATCCATGCTGAAATGTGTGTGCCACTCAATGCTTATCAGAGATAACTGAGGATAAACACACTGATCATGAAGCACATTCGTTCGTGCAAAGAGGATTTATTAATCTCTCCTGCACCAAGCCGAGTTGACAATGGCCATGAAAGACACTGGATCGAACACAAACACCACAGCAAGCACATTGCTTGCAACGATTCACTAATTACCAGGCAATTAATCAAACTAAATTCATGTATCAACTAATCCAGGAGCAAGCAAGCAGCAATCTATTTTATAAGGCAGTTATCAGATCCAGCGACACCATAATATAAAATCAAACAACTTGGATGGGCCAGTGACGATGGGCGCCGCTAATTGCCATCGACGAAATGAGACTGGATAGGGAACCAGGTCTCACCTGTGTGATCTGCTTGGCGTCAACGGCGTCCTTCATCTTGGCGATGGTGGAGGAGAATTCGGCCCTCTGGCTGATGTTGGTCGCGAATCTGGGCAGCAGCGACCTCGTCCAGCCTGGGGATTGACGGACTGACCAGCCGCAGCAGAGGGAGATGCAGGGGGAGAGAAGGGTCAATCCGGAGATGGGGATCAATGAGAGTTGTGCATACCTGCTCCCCAGCGAAGGTGACGTAGAGCTGAGCTGCTCGCTGCCCCGCCCCGCCCTGCCCGCGCAGCCGCAGCTGCTCGCCGTAGTCGCCCCTATCGTGCAGCCGCAACCACGTGCTGTCGCCATCCTATCCACTGCCGCAACAAGGTCATCTTCGCAGGCCGTCACTGTCTCCCGGTGCGTACATCTTGCGCTGAGGGCATCGATCACGATGGCGGAGGTGGATCTGGCGCTGCGGCCGTGGAAGATGACAGCGGAGGTGGAATCGGTGTTCGGTTCATCGCGACGGCTTGGACGCTATTGCGATGAAGATGAGCAGCTTGGACGTTACGGCGGCGGTGCGCCCTCGAGTAGTTTTGATGTGAGGGAAGAGGAGGCACACGCGCGATTGACGGCTGCTCACACGGAAGGCAATCAAGATGACTGGCAATCGAGGAGATCAGTTTTGCGGGCGGGTAGAAAATCCTTTGCGGTGAGAATAAACAACGGCATGTCAGGTATTTTCAATGTGAAATGACGGGAGTAACGTTAAAAATGTCCCCTCCTCCGACGTGGGGCCGGTTTTGGCAGGATTAGACGGTAGATTAAAAAGGTAAGAGTGATAATCAACGGTTAATATACAGGTGGGGTAGATTCTGGCAGGTAAAAATTATTTTTCACCCAACTGGTTCTTTAAAGGTTTAGATTTTTTTTTTTTTCAAAAACTGTCACCTAAAAGTCAAACACGATTTTCAAAAAGAAAAAAAATAATCTAAAACCCTTCCCATTCCGCCGCCTTCCCCCAACCCAACTGTAGCCGTTCGCCGTGTTGAGCCATTAGTAGGGTTCTCCTCTGTCCCTCTACCAGCCGACTCCGCCGCCATGGCGCGCACCGCCGCCTCCAGGCTCGCCGCCGTCGCGGCCTCCTTATCGACGGTGAGCTCCCATCCTATCCCGCCTCTCCTCATCCCTATAATCCTGATTCCCAACGGCTGAACCCTTACCTCTGTGCCAGCGCGAGCGGTTCGCCCGCCATCTCGCCGCCGCCGCATCCTCGGCGTGGACAGGTCCATCGCGGCTGCCTAATCCAGGTGAGTCGTCTCGCTTCAAGAGTTGGATGCTTGTTGAATTAATCGTTTGAGGGAGGCTGTGTACGTGTGTTGCTGACCTGGTGAACCTCGCAGGCAGAGAGAGGCGGAGCACGAGCTGGTGGTGCCCGAGCAGGACGTTCCATGGTGCGTGCTCTGATGGTTTTTGATGTGATATTTGGTGTCATTTCACTTTTTTTTTGGGTCATACACAGTAGTTCATCTTGTGAAATGGTCATGCGGAATTTTACTGTGGTACCTGATCTAGTTAGTTGTGGTTGAAATCTGACGATGTTGTTGTAATAACGATTAGTGACAATTGAGACCTATATGTCATCTTCTGATGATTAAATTTGGCTGCCTTTCTCCTTTCTCTCCAGGCAGCCATTGATTTGATATTGGTTCTAATTTAAGTTTCTGGATGTAATGGTAAAGATCAGTGGCTGTATGGATGTGGCTAACTAGCTTATGAGTTTGGTTTTCTAGGAAAGCACAATTTTACAGCAGCTACGCTATCTGATCAGACATAGCCATTTTAAGTGACGCGCTAGCAATCAGCACTCAATCAGAGTCCCTTTCTAAAAGACTTCAAAACACTGTATTACAAAATGAAATTCATGAGCCCTGCTGTATTTTTTTTTTTCTGCATGCCACTTCTTTGAAATGCAATAGACAAGTACAGATAAGACAACATAGAGATTACACAACAGTTAAACAGAATAGCTGTAATATTTTTTCCACTGTCCTTACTGCTATACTAGTTCCACATCTAATTAATGGTTATCATGCAATTGTTCTGGAACATTAACTCACTGATGCTTATTTTTTGTTGCACTATGCTAGGTGCTAAGAGTTGCTAACACAATTCGGATTTCTAAACCTGCTGCTATTAGTTCTGATACACAAGTACATGTAATAAAAAAACTTTTATATTTCCATGATTCAGCCACAAGGAGTGTGAATGCAAGGGATTACTATGATGTGCTTGGAGTGAGCAAGGATGCCGGTGCATCGGATATAAAGAAGGCATATTATGCGGTATGCATTTTTATTTGTGTTGGTTAGAATATGATCTATTGATTGGACATCATTAACCTTTTGGAGAGAAATACATCCCTTAATTTCCGAATGCTATTGTTAATACGAGTTTGATGTGTCACCATATGCTTATACTGTGTAAATTGTTTGGGCCATTTGGCATAGCTCCACGGAGCTGATTCTCAGGCAGATTCTGTGAAGCTGTGCCAAACTCTAGGCCAGAATCACCTAGCTGGGATTCGAATGGATTCTATTATTAGGAACATGTTTCCATTCCAATCCATATTGCACCTGAGGATTGATTTGTTCTTGTGACCAATTATTTATGTAACCATTTCGTGCATGCTTACCATCTCTTCTCCATAATTGTGTATTCTTCCATTTGTGCTCCCATTGATTTGTTGCTTCTCCTTCCTGCAACCTGTTAAATTCATTTGTTTTTAACTAAACTTGTCATGCTTCTCCAGCTTGCAAAGAAGTTCCATCCCGATACTAATAAAGATGATGCTGATGCTGACAAGAAGTTTCAAGAAGTTAACCGTGCCTACGAGGTATTTCCCATAACAAGTTTTAATTTCCTTTCTTGTATCAATACAGCTTTAGTAGAATGCTGATATTACATATGCATTCCACAGGTTTTGAAGGATGAGGATAAGCGTGAAATATACGATCAGGTTAGTGGTGTTTCTGCTTTTTATGAAGTAAGAATAGTGATGGTATAAGAATGGTCAGATACGGACAGATAATTTCAATAATGAATCATGAAAAAAAAAACTTTTATCCTTTTTGTTTATCTTGACTTTCATACCGCATGGTAGCATTAATTCCATGGTCTCATGAAACCTTCTTTTACTATTTCTAATAAAATATTTTATTGCTTACACCTTTTACACACTAACTTTGTATTTGCCAGGTTGGACCAGAAGCATACGAGCGTCATGCTTCAGGTGGTGGTCCGGACGGTTTCCCTGGAGGGCAGGGGTTTCCTGATGGTAACCCATTTGGCGACATCTTTACCGACGTAAGAGCCAATGAGCCATTTTTCCGCGCCCGGGGGGGGGGGGGGGGGGGGGGGTGTTATTTGTTTATCTGAAATTTGCCATAGATTCATCTGTACGTGTAATGATATATTTTCTCAATTGTCTTGCATAATGGGACTTGCCAAATATGCGTGGAGTAAAATTTGAAAAATTGTATGCAGAATTGGAGATGGTGTTAAAAGCAGATGAACATGAAAATCCATTCTGTAACGCTGTGATGTTTTCCATCTAGTGCTATTAATTTGTTTCTTCAGTCAGTGATGCCTTTGTTTATGCAGTAACATGTAATGACTGCATGGTTTTAAAATTTATGTCATATTGGCCTTTCATGTCTGCCTGCAGGCTAAACATGATTCAGACATTACTTGTTCGATACTTAGCAAATGCCTCCCCTCACATTTTAGTTCATTTATGTTATAGTTCCAATTGTTATCTGCAGTTGAACTATCTATGAATTGCTGCGCGAACCTAACATATTTTTATTTGGTCACATGTATTCATGTTTACCAGATCTTTGGCAATGCATTAAGAGGAGGCCAAGATGTCAAGGTTTAACTAGTTCTCATTGCAATTGTTTGCTTTAAATCAAACATATTGATGTGTTGCTTATTTCATCCATCACTCAAGCTGTAGGTTTCTGTTGAAATATCATTCATGGAAGCTGTCCAAGGCTGCAGAAAAACTATTACTTATGAAGCTGATACATTGTGTGGAACTTGCAGTATGTGTTGTCACTTGCATATTCTTCCATTGTTAATCCCCCTCCCATTTTGTGCGCGTCCGAACTTCTAGTATGTTTGTTGCAGATGGAAGTGGTGTTCCTCCTGGAACGGTGCCTAAAACATGTAAATCTTGTAGAGGTGCTGGTGTGGTATGCATCTTTTCACATAATATTGTTCCATAGCATGTTTCAAATCACCACTTCCAGTGAAAAGAAAATGACGTTTTAGCAAGTTGATTTTGCTTGCACATACCTGTTATAGTTGTTAATCAAAGCAAGATTTTTCACCAAATGCCCCTGTAACTGAAGCAATAACTGTTTCCTTCCTCTTATACGCGTAGAGCTCCAACAGCAATTAATTTGCATTAGGATCACTCTGACCTTTCTTTTTCGGGGCCTTTCGAATGCAGATATACATGCAGAGGGGTCTATTTACTCTTGAATCTACTTGTCCCCATTGCAACGGGAGTGGGAAAATTGTGAAGGTGCATATTTTTCTGTTTCAGTGGCAGCATATTCCTGACATTTCCCTCCTGCATTTTAAGTTCTATAGTAATTTGAAATTGTAACATCTCATTTGTCACGGGTGGCCCATTGCAGTGAGAGATGTTCAGCCATATTCTTGTCACTATGTATACTCTTAAGTTTTTCCGATACGGGATGTGGGTATGTTGATACGGCGGTGGCCCAAAAACAAGGATACACCAAAACGCAAGTATATATAAATATGTATATGCATTTAGTTCTTGTTAACAATTCACTAAATATGCTAGAAATAGATTTGATAATTAAACTTGTGTCTAAATAGGCAACAATATAACAACAACATAGCAAGTAGTCCAAATTCGAAAGGCTAAACCTAATATAAATGTTAATGGGCTGATATATTGTGATTTAGTTGAGTTTCTAAATTAGATGCTATGGCACAAATGTATTGGGTGAAGGTATTGACAAGTATCTAGAATTAAATTATTTATTTTTAAACCATATTTTTCTGATACTCCAACGATACGTGTATCGAGCTGTATTGGTGGATTGGATATGTATCGCTGTATCAGATACGGGTACGGCGTCCTCCGCCAAGTATTCGGGAAAACAGAGTGTATCCTTAGTTTTTTGAGGAATGAGTGTATCCTTAGTTATGGTTGGAAAAAAGTGTAGACCATTTTATAGAATACATATTTTCTTGAATTACTTGAGATAAAATTATTTACATTTGCAGTGAAATATATGTTGCAGAATGTGATTCTATAGTAATTTTGTATTCGCTGAATTTCTATGGTTTATCTCTTGTGCTGATGTTCTAATTTCCAAAATCTATTGAAGAGTTTTTGCAAGACATGCAAAGGAGAACAGGTAGTTAAAGGGAATAAGTCAGTCAAGCTAGACATAATGGCAGGTGAGGAGGAATTGCCTTTGCTGATATACATGGATGCTAGTCATGTGAATGTGAACTTGCAGTTTGAATGTTCTGTTGAATTGCAGCACATTATGTGCATTTCTTCTTGTTTTCTGGTAGATTTACTAGTATGACAGTAACTGGATAACTAGGCTATATGAAGGGCAAACTTATGGTATTACTACTAAGCCAATAGCTAGCCTATTAAATATAGTGCTACTGAAATACTGAATCGTTCTGCATTTCTGCTTTTTCGGGTAATATTTGTCTCTTTCTGCTAAGTGTGCGATTATAAGCTTTTATTGTGGAATGCACATTGCAATACATGCATTTCACTTATTGTATAAAACTGTAAACCTTCTTCAGGAGCTGATGATAACGTCACCATGAAGGTTTTCGGTAAGGGTGGTGCAGATCCTGAGCGTAATAAACCTGGCGACCTTCATGTTACTATCAAGGTTCTCTTGGTCTCAGTTTAATCAGTATGGTCTTACAAGAAAAAAAGTGAACTTAAATTCATTTTCTTACTACAGGTTAGAGAGGATCCTGTCTTTCGTAGAGAAGGCAACCATGTGCATGTTGATGCTGTTCTAAGCATTGCCCAGGTCGTCTTTCTTTCTACTAACTTACCTTTTTGTTGGTTGGTGTTTTGATCAAAGTATATACTGTTTTGTTGGTTGGTGTTTTGATCAAAGTATATACTGACAGTATGCACATTTCATATATTGTTTCTTCTAATAAAAATGCAGAAATGCACATGAATAGCGGCACACAATAAGCAATCCTTCTCTATTCTTTAGAAGAGATTCATAGTGTAACTGGTATTATTTTTTTTAAAATGGAAATTGACCAAAGATATAGAGCTAGAAGTACTAAAGTGCTTATATATGTTCTAATCATCCGATCCCAAACACTGAATGTTCAAAATCACCTTTCTTTGAGACACATCATATTTACCTGCTCTTTCGCCATCCCTTCCCTCACATCTCATAAATCTCAGGGCCTGAGTGGCATCAACTTGCCAATCTGCCATCTGTGCCTTTCAGGTGACCTACCGGCCAGAGGAGCAGACATGTCCTCCTGCTCCTGCCAAGCCTTCCAACTCCTGTAGGCACTAGGTGACCATCATTTGATAGCCTCTAGTGTCTGCTGTTGATTTCATAACCTGTAAACATGTGCACAAGCCCATGGTGTTGTGTTTGCAGTCTGGTAGGAACGGGTGTGTAGGGTTATTGGTTGCAGATGTAGAGGTGTGGTGATATAAGGTGTGACAAATGGTAGACGGGCATGGTTATGAGCCCAGACTGCAATGATGGAGAGCATTTTGATTGATTACGAGGCACACATAACCAGGGTCATGAGTTTGGGTTTTGGAGCTTCCGATGGTCGACGGAATACTATTGTAGAACAGATATTTTTCATAGATGATGAGAAGCTCTAATACTGCTTCATCTGCAGGCTGTCCTAGGTGGAACTGTCTCAGTGCCAACCCTTACTGGAAATGTTTCAGTTAAGGTATGTGTTAATTCTTGTGAAGTTTCACATTCTTCCTGCGTGTTGCTTGCCAATTGCTGGAGGATAGCTTTACTGGATGTCATAACTCATAAGGCTTGCTTGTGATATTCTATGCCCAGGTTCGCCAAGGTACCCAACCAGGAGAGAAGGTTGTCCTTCGGGGCAAAGGTTGGTGGTTATTAGAGTTATCATAGAGCCTTGTCACTCTGCCTTTTTTCCTTTAACAATTGAAGAAAGTGATTAGTGCTAGTAGATGAGGAAATCCTTTTTTCATATTAATGTTGGTATAGTAACTAACACTAATACGTTATCATATTTGCAGGAATAAAGATGAGGAATTCCTCGTCATTTGGGAATCAGTATGTTCACTTCAACATCAGAGTTCCAACGTACGTCTCTCCAGCAAACTGTCTCTTCATTTTTAATCTATCCAATTTAGGACTTTCCTCCTGTTCCTATCAAACAAAACCTTAGTGTAAATTTTTTTCCTGTTTGCAGGGAGGTAACACAACGGCAACGGGAGTTGATAGAGGAGTTTGACAAAGAGGAGTGCGCCGACAAGGAACGAGTTGCTGCTGCCTCGGGTTGAAATTTTGGTAGTGCCATTCATTGATTGTTCCAACACCCAAAAGTTGGTTAACACAATCCTATCTATAGATGCTGTAGGCACCAGAAATTATTGTAACATTTGGACCCTTATATAGCAGCTATCCATGTATAATGTACATACATTACAACACATGACCCTGAATTATTGTAACCTTCGATACTTACGTAGCATATATTCCTTGTGTGAGGAGCTGGGTAGTAGGGACACACAAGTCTGGTGAAGCAATATTTTTGGAAGGCACTGTATACGCCACGGAAGGGCTGCTACCTGGCTAATAATCAATTTTGTATGTACGCAAAGTATGTATAACTAAATTTCATATCCACAGCATTCATAACATTCAGCTCCTACAGTTGCGTACTTCGTATCATGAGACTTCGGTCTGTACTGTATCATGTAATGTAGGTAGAAAAAAGGGATTAAATGAACAACATATTTTCTACCAGCACCTTAATTATGCCCTGTGCCATTTGTTTTCATCTCGTGTTATCAACCTCAACGACAGCTCAACTATATTCATCAGATCAGATATGACAAGTCAGCGCTTCCTTCCATTCCAAAGAGAAAATTAAAGGAAGGGCCCATCTACTCGGCCCAGACTAATGGGCCGGTGTTTGGCCAGAGCCCGCCTAACAAGCTCAGATCAGGAAGGGATTGGTGGGGCCAGGCAGTTTGACAACAAGCAAGCAAACGCCGCCACGGGAGAGAGGAACGCAAGTGGCGAGAGCTAGCCAGGCCTCTCGCCTCCGCCGCCGCGGCGTCGTCCTCCGTCGCCGCCGCCGCCTTTCGACCCAACTAGCGCCTTCGCGGAGCTCCGAGACGCCCTCGCGCCGCCGCCTTCGGGAAGGTAAGCGCGCGCCGCTCGCTCACCCTCTCTCATTTCCGTTGATGTTTCAACCGCTCTCCAGGGAGACGATGTGTGTGATTGGGGGCGTATGGGATGGGGCGATCTGAGTTCCGGAGAGGACCTCGAGTGAGCATAGTGGGATCTCATCATGTTCCGGATAGGACCTTGAGTGAGACTAGTGGGATCTCACCACCGAGTGAGCACAAGAGTGTTCGATTCTGGTTGCTATATGCGTGCGTCGTCTGTATCTAGTGAGCATGCCCTTTTCCGAGAACATGCCTTAGATAGCATGTACTTTTTCCTTAAGAGGAAGTTAGGACGCATGTCCTACTGTTTAATCCTGTGAACGAAGATTGAGTCGCACGGATTAAATTAGTTGGCACGGTCACCTTTTTCCGTTGCTGCGCTTGAGCATAGTGGGGGAATGTTTGTATTCATTAGGATAGGGGAGGAGTACGTACAATTAAGATGGGGATGGTAGTCATGTGCCAGCAGCTAAATATTGTTTTTCTCAAAGATGGGTAGCTTTGCGGAAAGTGCTGTCCTTTTCTGGTTGGTTGACAAGTGCTGCGCTCAATTTCCTGTGTATAATAAATTCTGTTAAATATTGTTACTGCTTGGACCACAAAGTTAGAAAGTTTTTACCTCATGAAAGCTACTTTCCTGCAGGTTTGTTTCTTCGGAGCGTATGTGAATCTGTCGTTTGCCTCCAAAAGCCAGTATAGCTACAAGACTGCTCTTACAGAAGTATGAATCCTTATTTTGTTGGCTTTCTTGTCCCCGTCGCGGTGTCCCTGCTGCTCCGCAAGAGGAGGAATGGGGAAAGGAAGAGGGGACTGCCAGTTGAGGTTGGCGGAGAGCCAGGATACGCGATCCGTAACTATCGTTTCGAAGAGCCTGTTGAAACACACTGGGAGGGGGTGACTACGCTTGCTGAGCTGTTCGAACAGTCTTGCAAGGAGTATGTCCACATGCCGCTCCTTGGCACCAGGAAGCTCATTTCAAGAGAAACTGAATCGGGGCCTGGTGGGAAGTCATTTGAGAAGCTTCATCTGGGCGAGTATGAGTGGAAATGCTACGCTGAGGCCTTCAAGAGCGTTTGCAACTTTTCATCTGGACTAGTTCGACTTGGCCACCAGAAGGGTGAACGTGTTGCTATTTTTGCTGAGACACGGGCCGAGTGGCAGATTGCATTGCAGGTACTCTTCTCTTCCATTGTACAGATAGACTAATGTTGGACTTTTTATTTCTCTTTATTGCAACTGTGATACTCTTACTGTGTCTGAACTCCTTAAGTATGGAGTTATAGCATAGTGGTGTGAGTTATACATGAACTTTGCAATAGAAAATTAGTGCTCCCAAAAGGACTACACTGTAGGTCACTTTGTAATTTAGCAATTATTATTATTCAAGTAATACAACGATTTCCTAACACCATTTATAGTTTTCTCTAGCATTATCATGTCAAGTAGAGAGGACACAAATATATATATGGTTTGTCATCATTTTGATAATAGTTTTATGCATGTGCCAGTATATCAATATATTATTTGTGTTGGCTACCTTGCATTGTTTTTATTATTGAACAAGCATTGCCATAAAAGAGTATAGTGCCTGATGGGGTATTTAGCAGGAACAGTGTGCATGATGTGTGTTTATCGGTATCATTATTATTTTTTAACCCATTTTCACTCTCGCTTCATTTTCAAACTTCTTAGTAATGTGCTACATCGATCCTGGCACCCTCAAGTTCTGAGTTATAGTTTTTGTATTTGCAAGGCATGCTTCAGGCAAAATATTACTGTTGTCACAATATATGCTTCCCTGGGAGAAGAAGCATTGTGCCACTCGCTAAATGAGGTCAGTACAGTCACTTGTATCTCATGTTTTCTGTACACTCAGTGCTTGTTAGTTTCCTTTTGATCTGTCTTGTGCTTTATTAAGACCACATCAGTCTCTTCTAGTATTACCGTTTTGCACCAGTTTCATCTAATCACTGACCAATCTGCGATCTTTATGTTTTTATGTTTGGCTAATTTTTCCTTTTGCTCTCCAGACTGAGGTCACCACTGTAGTTTGTGGTCAGAAGGAACTGAAAAAGTTGATTGATATAAGTGGGCAACTTGACACTGTTAAACGTGTTGTCTATATCAATGAGGAAGGAATCTCAGCTGAAGTTTCTTTAGCTCGAAACAGCACTAGCTGGGTAATCGAGTCATTTGAGGAAGTGGGTAGACTAGGAAATGAAGCACCTGTTGATGCAAACATGCCTCTCCCATCTGATGTTGCTGTGATAATGTATACAAGTGGTAGCACTGGGTTGCCCAAGGTTTGCCTAACTTGTTCTTGTTCTTTCTGCAGCAATATTTCCTTCTTACTTGCTAGACCTTTTGTAGGGAGACACTTAATGATATGCATTACTTCAAAAGGAAGTGCCATTTCTATTCTTATATTATTTGTCAATGAAGTAGCATGTATCTCAAATATTTGCAGGGAGTTATGATGACCCACCGCAACGTCTTGGCTACACTCTCAGCAGTTATGACTATCGTCCCTGAACTTGGCAAAAAAGATATCTATTTGGCCTACCTTCCACTTGCACACATTCTTGAGTTAGCAGCTGAGGTAGCTCTTAAATGGTGTCTGAACTCTAATCACATTATTATTTTATTGATCTTTATTTACTGTTTCAGAAAATGGTTTTGTAGGCACTTATGGCTGCTGTGGGAGCCTCCATAGGATATGGGTCACCTTTGACTCTGACTGATACATCAAACAAAATTAAAAGGGGAACTCTAGGTGATGCTTCTGCACTGAAGCCAACACTAATGACTGCTGTTCCTGCTATACTCGACCGAGTTCGTGATGGTGTGAGGAAAAAGGTAAGTTCCGTTATGTCTATTTAAAACAGACTGTTGGTCCTTTATATCTATTTTGATCCAGTGTTCATTATTTATTGACTGCTACTTTTCATGATAAAATGGCATTAGGTGGACACAAAGGGTGGTGTAGCAAAGAAATTATTTGACGTTGCATATAACCGCCGTCTCGCTGCAATCAATGGAAGTTGGCTTGGTGCCTGGGGATTAGAGAAACTCTTGTGGGATAAACTTGTGTTTGGCAAGGTGCGTGCAGTTTTGGGAGGAAAGATTCGCTTTGTACTTTCAGGTGGGGCACCTCTCTCTGGAGATACTCAGAGATTTATCAACATATGCCTTGGGTAAGATTATGTGCTATCCCTTTTCTTGTTGTGTGATGGCAATCATCTTGATTATCCTAGTTTACCATTCATACATGTGAAATAAAATCATATATGTCCATTTCATCGTGTTTAAAGTCTGAAATTGACAGGCTTATGCCATTTCAGGGCTCCTATAGGACAGGGGTATGGTCTGACTGAAACTTGTGCTGGAGGAACATTTTCTGAGTATGATGACCCATCTGTTGGCCGTGTTGGTACTCCACTACCTTGTTCGTACATTAAGGTTAGCTTCATTGTCTTAGCCATATTCCTAGGTGGATCCTTTTTTTCAGGTAGCAAAGTTGTTTAGTCCTGTCATGTGACTTTTTTTTAACCATGATGTCATGTGATTTATATGGGCATATTTCATAATTTCTTATACTTAACAAGGATTGTGCATTGAAGATCTGTTAGAGGATTAAGTTGGTCGCTGTTCTTCAAGATCATTGACAAACTCACGTGTTGCATCTCGGAATTTTTTTTCTGTATCTAATTAATTCCTGTGATTGGTTAGTCAGCTTGTACTGTTGGTCTCACACATTTCCTGACATACTGATAACTATATTTTCAGTTGATTGATTGGCCTGAAGGTGGATACTTAACAACTGATTCACCCATGCCTCGGGGAGAAATTGTCATTGGGGGTCCTAATGTAACTAAAGGCTATTTCAAGAATGAAAGTAAAACAAATGAAGTATACAAGGTATATTGTTACCAATACATTTGCAGGTTCATGAATTTTGATAATAATTTTATATTCAAAGTTTTTGTAACCTTACATTGCATCTTGTGAAGGATGATGAAAAAGGCATGCGTTGGTTCTATTCTGGTGACATTGGACGTTTCCATCCAGATGGCTGCCTTGAAATCATTGACCGTAAGAAAGATATTGTGAAGCTTCAACATGGTGAATATGTATCTCTCGGAAAGGTACAAAATATTGTTGTTCTGAGTTAGACTGTTGATTGCTCTTCTTAAACTTAACTGATTGGACAATTACAGGTGGAGGCTGCTTTGAGTGTGAGCCCATATGTTGATAACATCATGATTCACGCTGATCCTTTCCATAGTTACTGTGTTGCTCTTGTGGTACCTGCACACAATGAGCTTGAAAACTGGGCCTCGCAGCAAGGAGTTAAATACAGTGATTTCTCAGATTTGTGCCAGAAGCAAGAGGCTGTCAAAGAAGTGCTTGGATCCTTAGCTCAGGTTTGTGTTCTCTATTCACCATCAGTATCGTGCGTCAGACCAATCCTGTGTGCCAGACAACAATTCTGATTGCGCTGACATGCACTTGGTTTTTCTTCAGGCTGCAAAGCAAGCGCGACTTGAGAAGTTTGAGATCCCAGGAAAGATCAAATTGATAGCGGAGCCATGGACACCCGAGTCGGGCCTTGTCACTGCTGCCCTCAAGCTGAAGAGGGAGGTGATCCGGAAGACCTTTGAGAATGATCTTGTTCAGCTGTACGCCTGATGGTTCTGCTACCCTTTTTGGCACTTTCTACGTTCAGCTGTGGAAATGATATGTGACAATAGTTATGATTTGCCATTCATGTAAATCGGTCTTGAGGGAGTGCGCTTTTGCAGTAAGGCAGGGCTGGAGCCTGGAGGTAACCTGAAACTATTTTCAGGCTTCTCTTGATACTGCGATGCAATTTTGGTCTTAGAGGACTCTTTGATGTAGCCTTATTTATACATCTGCGATCAGCATAACGACGTTAGTTACCTATTGTGCATTGTGCGTTCATCTCGTGTACTAGTTAGGGCCATTATTGGTACCATGAGGTCTAACGATTTCCTCTGTTCTCTTATTTTCCCCGAGTTGTTAATACAAGTCAACCAAATCGCATGGAAAAACTGTCGGGTTCTCCAGCGCCCGATGCTGCTTTGGGTTTCCGCACTGATCGGACTACTCTTAATGACCCAAACGATATGGCCTGTTCAAACAATATTTTCTGACATTCAAAATACACAGGAAATAGGTCCAAACGATATGATCCTGGGAAACTTATTGCTCTCGAAGCAAGACCATACTAGTGAAAGGATGAAAATCAGGTGCGGTTTGTACTTTTAACGTTCTAAACCAAGCAGGCGAAAACAAGAAATTTTACGGCCGCTTCTCATCGTGTGTCGATCCTCTCAAGGCAATTCGTTTGCACGCGCGATTTCGCAGCGATGAATCACTGTTGCTTCTTGCTTTCTTCCGTTCCTTTTCATAACAAAACAGAAAAACAAACAGAAAATCAAATGAAACAAAGCAAGCAAAGAAATAGTTCCAAGTCAACAGTTTCATGTCAATCAATGTTTAAGCCATCTTTTTTAGAGAATTTTTTAGTTCCAATCAAAGTACAATATCAACTCCAAAAGTTCCAGTTTACAAAATTCCATTCCAAAATCTTCAAGTCTCATGAAAAATCGAGCATAGGCTATGGAGTTCACACAAACGTGTGGAGTAAGCATGTAGCCATCCAACATGAACGCTGTTATACGTGGCCCGGTCGTATGACAAGCACAAATGGGTAATCAAAAGAATCAGGGATTAGCAAATCACAAGCTGGCAACGCATCATCTGACCGCTCGATCACCAGCAAGTATGGGTCGTACGACCACAATGCCAAGGGTTAGATGTCAGATAGTTTCGCAGGGTAAATACCTGTTGGGCGTGGATACGGGCATCAATTTATTCCCGCGGGTAGGAATCAAGTCCAACGGGCATTCCTAAACGGACTAGAAAATGCCTTAGTCGCACCCGCAAATCCTCTTGCCCGCTTGACTAACCTGACATGTGGGACCGACATGAGTCAAGTATAGATTCTCATGGTTTCTCTCAATCTCTTTTCACCTCCCTTCATCACCCCACCCTGTCCATCACCTCCTCTCTGTAAGGCGTCTCTAACCTTCTGCCCTCTCTCGATTTGCATGTGAAACGAATATCAGGGTGTCCCCCCCCCCCCCCCCCCCCCCCCCCCCCCGCCGGCCCCTTTCCACATATGAGGGTAGGAGAATATTGATTAGGCCTGGCAGCTTTCCCGTTCGGACGGAGCCCCGGCCCATTTGGAGCAGGGATGAGGCTTGATTTTGCCCTGCAGAGTGAGCGGCCCATCTAGCGAAGGCTGCGTTCAACCGTCGATTGAAGCGCACTGCCGCAGCTATTGTCCATACGATAAAAAATCCAACGGTTAGCAGCAGTTGCAACACTTGAAATGGCGTCTGATCAGAGCAGAAGACGTATATAAACTACTCACCCCTCTCACACAAAACCTACCCTTCATTCTTTCCTCTCTCGCGCCGCCATCTCTCCTCGTTTTCTCCCGTCCCCCCCCCCCCCCCCCCCCCCTCTCACTCTCTTTCTCCCGTCGCCATCTCTCCCCTCCCTCGGTCGCTCGACTTGCTCCTCTCTCTATCATGCCACAAGACACCGCCGATTTGCCCGCGGTCGAGTCCGTCCCACGCCGCCACCTCTCAATTCCCTATCACGTTGATTCCGCCCATCATGTTTGTGCTGCACCGCCGGCGTTGAGTCCGTCCCATGCGGCCGCCCATCGAGTCTTTGGCTCTCTGCTGCATCGCATCAACCACCCTCGTGGGGGCCCTCCAGAGTTATGAGATCTGTCACGACTAGGGTTGGGGCTAGATTGTGTCCCGTTGCTACCGGGGCAGGGCGGGGATGGCTCTCGTCCCCCCGGTCCCGTCCCAGCCAGCTGCGTGGCCAAATCCAGATGTTCATGGTCCTTCCTCTCTCTCCAGGTAAATCGCACTAACCTACAACACTTCTAGATTTGCCCGTAGAACTGAAAGTGTTTCCCGGTCTAGATATGAGAATAGGAAGATCTAGATGTTTCCCTCTCTAGTAGATTTATTAAACTTCTCGTGCTCCTCCCTATATCTCTTCTATCTTGTTTTCTTTAAAAATTTAAGAAAAAATTTACGGAAAGTGATTGAATAAATCTCTTGACTTATATTTTGAAAGCTTTTAGTGCAAAGTAAAACTACACTGATATTAATTTACTTACAAAATTAACAAATAGAAAAGCAAATAATCAATTCAAAGCCCAACAGAGAGCCACGTTGTTTTGCCACCTAATGTTATGCAAGGAAATATAGTATAGTTTACATTTTTTTTCAGATTAGTGAACAAACTAGTACTTTTTTTTTTCTTGATGTCCGGGAAACTCGTCCGAGAGTTGACTCTAGAATTCCTACTCCTCGGCTGACATGAAGAAGTGCAATGAATTTCTTCTACTCAGGGACGGACCCAGCTGGTTGCTTGGGTATTCCTAGGAATACCCAACAATCTTGCAAAAAAAATTAATAGGTATAGTCAGGGTAGAGTAGATGTACGTGAACCAGTAATATGGAATGCTCTATGAGGATTTTTCTAACTGCGGCCCAGTCCTCCGTGAACGCCCGGCTCAGCAACCCCCACGCCATATACATGCGAGTGTAAGATGATTTTGCCGTCCTTCCGTCGGCTCCGGTCAGAGAAGACGCACTCACGCACACCCACACTCGCGAACGGCAGGCGAAGCGTAGGCTGCGGCAGTCATGCTTCCGTCGGCAGCGTGACTGTCCGAGCCGGGCTGCCGGTAACAAGGCAACCGGCGAGCTAGCTTCGAGGGCTGAGGCTGCAGCTCTGGTGGCAAGGTCCAAGGGCCAAGGCTGCTTTTTGCACCCAAGAGTGCGACTCGCCGGCTGTCTTACCTCGTTCTTAGTTCTAAACTATCTTTGCTCATGTCACAATTTGTTAATTTTTGTTCCCCACATCATATAGCTCTGCCCAAGAGTAATGAAGACGAAATTCAATCCTGACCTGAAACCTATCTGGAAAGAGCTGCAAGGAAAGAAAATGCTAGTTCCTCATCAACTCAAGAGCTAGTTACCGTGGAATCTTGTGTTTACAATTTGCATTTTAATTCACTATAGTGGGCGTCTTGGTTTCTATTTTTCGCTTGTCTAATCGGCATGGGAATACCCAAGTTTGAACAGCTGCGTCCGTCACTGCTTCTACTGCTGGCTGACACGAAGAAGAGCCATGAATGTTTCGGCTGGATTTGCACATCTTGTTACGCTAGAGTACGAAAAATCCGTCACTCTACAGCTCATATACGTTTTCCACGTCAGATTAGGTGATGGAAGGTTTAGACCGGGGCACGAGAAGAAGGCAGCATCCGTTTCGGCGCCCAGACACGGCACGCCGGAAATCGTGAAAAGTTTTGCTGTTTCCGTGACACTCCGTCACTCCCTCGAGGAAATAAGGGCGAAGAAAAAAAAAATTGGAATGAACGAGTGACTCGTCATCTCTCCTCTTTCGCAAACTCTCCCTTTCCTCTGGCCTGCTGCTGCTGCTGACGCCGGCCACCGCTTGTCCGCTCGTTCGCCCGTCGCCGCCGCCGACCTTCAGCTCGTCAGGATGCCGTCCATGGCGAAGGATTAGAGGTACGGGAATCGATTTAATAATTTCTGAGTACTTTCGGTGGTTGGGAAGATTGGTCCGTATCTCATCTAGCTCGGGACGCTCCTGCCTGCTAAAGATAGCATTTTTTTTTTAATTTTTTGGTGTAGCTGCGCAGACGCGCGGATTAGGTCCAAGTTCCCGGCGATTTACGGAGACCGGAGGCATGTCGTCCGCCGCCGGTGGCGGGGGAGACGGGGAGGGCCCCCTCCCCTTCGTCCTCGGCCTCCCGGTCGCGCTTCCCCAGCGGGACGCCGTCTCCCGCATGGACGCCGGCGTCCCGCGCAAGGCGCGCACCGGCCGCCAGTTCCCCCGGCCGCCGCCGGCCGGGTGGCTGGCCTTCCGGCTGCCCGTTCCCCCGCCGGTGAAGGCGGAGAAACCGCCGGCGGCGAAGGCGAAGAAGCCGCCGCCGGCGAAGGCTAGGCCTGTCCTGGGCTTGCTGGCGCCCTCCCTGCCTGATCTCGGCGCCGCCGCCGCGGCGCCGGACATGGAGAAGCCGGCGAAGAAGGCGCGGATTTGCGTGCAGTGCGGGTCGGCCGAGACGCCGCAGTGGAGGTCGGGGCCGATGGGGCGGAGCACGCTCTGCAACGCCTGCGGCGTCCGGCTCCGGGCCGCCGGCGCGCTGCGGGAGACGCAGCCCAGCCCTCGAGACGCCGTCGAGACGCCGCCGGCGCCGGCGCCGAAGCAGGAGCCGGAGAGCCCGGCCTCGGACTCCTCCCCGGACAGCCCGATCTTGCAGCGCCTGGCGCCGCTGGAGGACGTGTACCTGGTGAGGAAGCCGCCGGCGCGGGAGAGGCGGCCTCCGCGGAAGGACTCCTCCTCCCCGGCGCCGTCGCCGCCGCCGTCGCCGGCGGTGTACCTGGTGAAGAAGAAGAAGCCGTCGAAGAAGAAGTGCCGGCCCCGCAACACGGGGCAGAAGTGCCTCCACTGCGGCACGACGTCGACGCCGCAGTGGAGGGAGGGGCCCATGGGCCGCCACACCCTCTGCAACGCCTGCGGCGTGCGGTGGAGGCAGGGCCGCCTGCTGCCGGAGTACCGGCCGGCGGCGAGCCCCACCTTCAAGGCGTCGGAGCACGCCAGCCGGCACCGCGACGTGCTCCAGCTGCACCGCCTGCAGCAGGGCAGTCAGCAGCAGCTTGAGCCCGTCGTCGTGGACGGCGGCAAGTCCGGCGACGCGCCGGGGAGCGACATCGAAGACGACAAGAAGAACGTGTTCCTGGTGCGCCGGGAGCGGCCGGTGAAGGAGTACTACCCGCCGACGCCGCTGCACCAACCGCTGCTGCTGCAACCCGTGAACGACGACGACGACCCGCGCGTCGGCGGCAACAAGGACTCGGCGGCCGGAACGGAGGCGGCGGGGCGCGGCGGCGGCGGCGGGGATGACGCAGCGCTGGACCTGCTGCTCGGGCCATCCGCGCCGCTGATCGTCGACGGCGACGACTTCTTGGTCAGATAGATGCTATTGCTAGCTAGTGAGCCTAGGAATAATCCGGGTCTAGCTGAGAAGATGAATCCAGGTCTAGCTGAGATGATGAGACTAATCAGTTTTTTTCTTTCTTTCCTTCGATACAATCGTTCGTCGACTTTCGTGGTGGTGATGACTGGTGGTGACTGCTTGTTCCTGTGTTCCGTCGTGACAATTTTCGTGTAGAATCTGGGTTAATGTTATCATGGCAGGATTGATCTTAATCTGGGTACTCTGTTATGCTCTCTCGTTCTTTAGTCTGGCTGCAGTAGAGCTCGTCCCTGACGTGATGACATTGCCTGTTCATGCTCACAGCTCACCTAGTACATTGCTGCATCTAGGATACGCATAAATCATGCTTCTGTCGTGTCTGTAAAGTTCAAAGTGTATGCGATCCTCCTTGCAGTCAGTGAGTGATGGCCAGATCGGGCAAACATTCCTTTGCATTGAGAATCTAGGCCTACCTATTCCTAGAGTTCCAGATTGCCCAAAGTGACTGGACCTTCACAAAGGAAAAACTCAGTCACACTCACCTGCCTAAGAATGAACATCCTGAAATGGTTCACTGAAACTGGAAAAATCCCACCTGCTTTGAGCGCCGTCTAGTCCTTCCCACCATACTTAGCCACGTTGCAGCCGGAGCGAATCAGACGCTACAGTGTTCGCAGTTATTTCTTCGGCATCCGTTACAGTGTTCGCAGTTATTTCTTTAGTATCCGCTACAGTGAAGCAGCAGCTTCTAGACCTGCCAAATAAGCCCAATGGAGACGGTCGGCCTTTCGTTTGTGCTTCCGTGGAGCTCATCGGCAACCTTCTGCGATGTTTTCGGTGTTGGTAAGTCCCTGCTGATGCCCACTCATACCCATGGGCGTGAGCAGTCGACGGAAGAAAATATAATTTAGTAAGTTGGAACCAGAGCAATTAGTTTCTCTGTTTTGATTTTCTGGCATCAGCTAAGTTTGAAACCGGTGTGCACAGTGTGGAAAGCGATTCCTCAAATCAAAACTGCGATTTAGGAATCGGTGGAGCAGTAGACTCTGGAGGGCAGGCCTTAGGTTGGTTCATTCTAGCCAGGCGATCGATCTTTTCCTGGGAAATCCTAGGCAGCTGACAATTATTGTCAAGCTGGTGACAAAAAAAAATAATTTCCTAGCAAAAGATCAGTCGCGCATAGAGTGAACCACCCTAATCCTCCCACAGTGTACTGCACTATCGGTTCCTAAAATCACATTTTTGACTTGAGGAATCACTCCCCCCCCAATGCGCACCGGTTCTCAAACCTGGGAGGACTACTTGCTCTGGTTCCAACTTACTTAAATATTGTTTCTTCCAACGAGAGCTCACGCCATGGGCTAAGCTACATGGAGCTAGGGTGGTGTCATGGCACCATGGTAAATCAAAATCTCACTTCTAACAAGCTTATTTTCACCATTCATTTGCATTTTAAATTAACTTGTCCACTGCATGGCACTATCATGGATTTTATTCTACCTTCGCCGCTGCCCTCACTTCCATGGGGATCAGTGGGCATCATCGCGAGCTTATGGACACCGGAGACTCTGCAAAAGGTCACCAATATGCTCCATAGAAGCGCAAAAGAAAGGCTGATTGTCTCCACTGTTCCCACCTACGATTTATTGTACTGCTTCTGATCAAATCCTGCAGCCCCCCAATTGGCCATCGGGCAAACGCCTCCTCTCGGGTTCCTTGCGACTCCGGGCCTCCGGCTACTCCGCTGTTCATGCACTGTACTAGATAATACTCCATCTGTTTTTAATTATATGTCGTCGTTGGTTTTTTGTTGAACTTTGACCAATAATATATATAAAAATAATTATTTTCTTAACGTGAAATGTATATTGTTGGATCTATCATCAAAAGAACTTTAACATTAACTTATGCATTTAGTTATTTATACAAATATTTATGAATAAGACAAATTATCAAAATAAAAATAAAAGTTAACAGTGTCATGTATTTAAAACGGAGGGAGTAGCTTTTAGGAAAGTAGTAGAGTAAAAAAAAAAAATGGCTTCACCGGCTCCCGTCACTGTCTACTGCTTGGATGCCGGCGCGCATCGCAAGGCGCGCATCGGTCGACCTCTCCCTCGAGGGAAGCCGTCCAGATTGTGGGCCTTCCGGCTGCCCGTTCCCTTGCCATAGAAGGCGACGACTTCTTGGTCAGATAGTTGCGAATGAGCATAGGAATAATCCAGCTGAGATGAGACTAATCTTTTCTCTGTTCTCCGATACATTTGTCGATTTTCGTGGTGACTGGTACTCCTGTGTTCCATCATTATAATTTTCGTTTAGAATTTGGTTATCTTATCATGACAGGATTGATCTTAACTAGTTAGCCGGTATTACGCTCGTTATTTAGTCTGGCTGCAGCTGAGGTCATACATAGACATGTCATCACATGTTGTACCTGTTCATGCTCACCTAGAACATTGCTGCATCTAGGATCCCAACATAACTCATGCTTCTGTTGTGTCCATCTAACGTTGAGTTGCATGCGATCCTCCTTGTTGTGAGTGATGGCGAGATCGGGCAACATTCCTCTACACTGAGAATCTGAGACCTACCTAGAATTTGAGACCTACCTATTCCTTGAGTTCCCGATTTCCCATGATAAAACTACTGACCTTCGCAAGATTCGTCAAAGCAAAACTCACTGTGGGCAATTTGGAACTCTAGAAATAGGCAGGTCTCAGATTCTCGGGGCTTGTTTGGTTCTTTCTTAGTAAACATTGCTTGGCCGAGGCAGGTGGACGAAATCTAACCCGAACACGTATCTCCTGAAGTTACTGCACGATATGCCATGCCCACTGACACGTGGGGCCAGGCCCACCAGTCAGTGAGCACGATTCACGTCAGGGGATCCTGGCTCATCTAACCCTTGGGAGGGCAAAGAAGCCCTGACAAGTACATAGGACTATTGCCGGATCTGACCACCACTCACTTCAAGGAGGATTGCATGCACTTCAACATGGAGAGGACAGAAGCATGAACGGGGATCCTGGATGCAGCAATGTACTCGACGTGAGCATGAACAGGTAGAACATGTCATCAGATCACGTCATGTATGAGCTATGCTGCAGCCACCAGACTTAAATAACTTTGTATTTCCCCTTTGGACAAATCAGTCGGCACTGCACAACCTGGGTAAACTTCCACAAGGACTACGATAAAGTGCTTCTATAAGAAATTGCCAAGCGTCGCACTTCAATGCCACGGGAAACTCAACTTTTCTGCTGCCAGCTTTTCAAACTTTCCTGATATCAATGTGTCCGAGAAGGGAAAGGACCATGTAAAGATCAAAGCAGGGGGATTGTTTCCAAATTCGGTGAAGAATTTATGGGGAAATCTGGAAGTCAAGGAATAGGGAGGCCCCCTAAACCTGCCTAGAATGAACAATCCTGAAATGCCTTCACAGCAATTGGAAAATGCAGTCTGCTTTGAGCGCCAGCTAATCCTTCCTAGAATGAACCATCAAAAGATCAGTCACCACCCTAGAATGAACCATACTTGGTCACATTCATGTCAGGAAAGTTAGGAATGTTTGAATTCCCAGCAAAAGATCAGTCACCACCCTAGAATGAACCATCCTATGGGTGAGTTTGAACCCACTGGGAGCAGGCGAGGCTATTTAATTCTTTTTGGGTACTCCACCGGTTAATTTTAACATGAGTGAGAACCATATCCATGTCGCGATATGTGAACAATGGTTGTAGTAGGAACCATCGTCCTCCGATTCTGAGATGGCGGCTTGCGAGATGACAAATCATGATACTAAGCATGCATTCGGCATCCCAATCAAGCACAAGAGGATGCAAAAATAACAGGAAAATGACAAGTCAAGGACCCAATCATGCATTCGGCATCCCAACCGAGCATAAGAGGATGCAAAACTACCATCTCGACGGTTTAGTAAAAATAGCCCTCAATTCCTAACGAGCACACAATCAAACCCTAGATCTAGACAATAATGAAATATGGCGTATGAAATTACCAGAAACTTGAAGACCAAGTATTGCTAGATGTCCTCGTTCTGACTGCATGCTGCTCGCCCCACAAGCACGAATGGCGCCCGGATCGGATGAGCCCACCAACACGTTGTCTTACCCACGGATAGGACCTAGTCGAGCAGCCCTTAACGCCCTCCTACCGAACATGGCGACGTTCTTCAGCAACGGGGACGAAGAAGGGAGATCTACGGGGAGGATGATGGGGAGGGCGGCGGTGATGGCGGCGGAGAAGATAGGGAGACAAGCTGCGAAGTGGTGAGAGTGATCGATGCCGACTCATGATGTTAGGGTTATGCGTTGCTTTTGCGGGCCAGTAACCACATGAGTTGGCCCACACGGTTCCCGCACCCGGCCAGCACACCAAACACCATCACCGCTGCTTTGCTAGCCAGCCCACAATGCAATCACCAAATAAAAGCTAAGGCGGGTCAATAACTAGCCCAAACACGTCTTGTTTTGGGGTGACATGGGCCAAAAGCTAAGGCCTGTTTGGATCCACCTAGATTTTAAGAATCTAGATTTTAGGTTGTCGCTCTACCACTCCCAGGCCCATGCACATCTTGTCCACCTGCAACAGCCGTCCTCTAATCAAATAAAGAAAGGAAAAAGCAGTCTCGGTCTGGGGAGAGAGGGACGGAAGGGATGGAGAGCAATGATTGTGGAGCTCATCAATTGGACCTACACTGCCATCTGATAGGGGTAGCAGGGTAATTCGTCACTCTCCTTGTTTTCCACCGGACATGGCTAAAACGACACCTAAATAGGGACGGAGGGAGTATAGGGAGTATGCACCAGATTCTAGAATCTATAATTTTAAGAATCCTGTAATCTCAGCCTAACCTAGCTTTTAGGTGATTTTGTTTGTTAAAAGACCCACTGCCATTAAATGATTTTAGATAATTACAATTTGTGCTACCGCTCATAAAAAATATAGGACGAACAAGCTGGTCATTAACCATCTCAAAAACTGAATTCTAGATTTTAAGAATCCAGGATACAAACACCCTCACTCGATATTTTTAGAAAGGAAAAAGTCCTATTTGCCTCCCTCAACTCTCACATGAGGTGCAACTTTTACCTTCAATTACAAAACCGGGTAGCCTGACTCCCTCAACTCCTTCTCTCATTTCAATTTACCTCCCTCGGTGGTTTTGAAAGTGGTATTGTCCGACATGGCACCATGGGCCCCACATGTCAGATGCCACGTCATTTTTTCTTTTTCTTTTTCTTTTTTCCCTCTCTTCTATTTCTCCCCGTGTCGCCTCCACCACCCGGCTCGCGCCGCCGGTGCTCCCCGCGCCGCCACTGCTCCTTGTGCCGCCCCACCCCGCGCTGCCTCCGCCGCTTGGCTCCTCTACCGCCTGGCTCGCGTCGCCGCCCCTCCCCGCGCCGCATCCATTGCCCGGCTCGCGCCGCCACCCCTCCCCGCGCCACCTCCATTGCCCGCCCCGCACAGCCTAGCTACTGCGCGTCGTTGTGTCTCCTCGAGCCCGACGCCTCGGCCATAGACACAAAGCTCACTGTGGCACGTATCGTCGACGGGGAGGGCCGGGAGTGGTAGTTCGTTGGGGAGGCGACACAGTTCAATGGACGGCGGTAGGGAAAACGGCTTTTCCGACGACCTTGACTGCGGGGTTGAATGGAGGTCAGGTCAGAGATGTGCGCGGGAGGATCGTGGACCTCCGGGTACGAGGAATTGCCGAGGGGCTCACCGTGGAGGGAGTATTCGATGGCGAAGTGACGGCGGCTCGGTTCACCGTCGACGGAGAAAGAACCGTTCGACAGCCCAGCTTCATGTCGTCCATGAAGAAGAAGAAGAGCAGTCACGCATCCATCAGCCCTCAAGAATGGACAAGAACCTGCAGGTAAATCGAGAGCCTAATTCGAGTTGATTTGATTCCTAATTGGGTTGCCAAGCTTGAAAAAATTCAGTGCGAAATTCAGAAATCGCAAAGATGTGAGAAGCAAGCGATTTGCTCTGCTTTTTGGTTACAACAGAGGAAATTTGGAGTGGATTTAAACGCCAGGCGCGCTCGCCCCATCACGGCAGCGAGCGGAACCTTGCGCAGCAGCAGCACCGGGGCTGCGTCGAGGTGGCCGGGGGCACCGCGGCCGGGTGCGTCGCCGTCTGCTGATGCTTCCCTTGCGTCATGGTGGAGGTTGTAGTGCTCGCCATGGTGCGCATGCCCGCGGCACTGTGCCGCAAGGCCGCCCACGCGCGGAGCGGCGCCGGCCGCCGGCGCTCGCCGTCCGCGTGGCAGGCGGCAGAGATCTACGACCTTCTCGTGGACGACAACGGCGTCGCGGAGGCCCGCCAAGCCCGTGATGGAGGACTCAGTGGAGCTGGAGAAGGAGGTGTGGGCGAGGATCTACGGCGCCGGATTCTGGAAGAGCCCGTCTCAGCTCGAGGAGGAAGAGAAGAAGAGAGGGAAAAAAAAGAAAAAGAAAAAATGACGTGGCATCTGACATGTGGGACCCACTGTGCCATGTCGGACAATACCGCTCTGAAAACCGCCGAGGGAGGTAAACTGAAGTGAGAGAAGGAGTTGAGGGAGTCAGCCTACCCGGTTTTGTAACTGAAGGTAAAAGTTACACCTCCTATAAAAATTGAGGGAGGTAAATAGGACTTTTTCCTTTTAGAAACCAGACTATAAAAACTACATCTAGAATTCAAATTCTTAGAAGCTATAGGGGATCCAAACACCACACCTAAGCCGCTAAGCAAACACATCCAGTGAATAGTACACGCTAGAGCTGGTTGAAGCCTTACTAAACCAAACGGAGCCTAAAATGCTTCCTTGAATTTGGAAACTGCCCCATGCTTCAAGCTCCATCTAGTCCTTTCCCTTCTTGCTATACCTGACCACGTTCATATCAGGCAAGTTTATCAAACTGTAATAGGAAAGTTTGGATTTCCAGTAGCATTGAAGTGTGGTCCATTGCAATTTCTTAGTACTAGCCTACTATTGTATTTCCAATGGAAGTTTAGAGAAGTTGTGCAGTGACGTTGATTTGTAGAAAATATTTCCATGATGCACGTAGCACCAGGAAGGAACGAAATAAATTTAGGCCCCGTTTGGAATGGAGGATTTCTTCTCCATTCCTGCAAGAATTAAACTGATTCTTGTAAAATTCCTATGAAATTTCTGTGTTCCAAACGAGGCTTTACATGTTTTCTAGCAATTAATCCGCCCACAATACAACACGAGGCATGACAGCAACCACAGAGCACAAAATGTCTGCATGACATGTCATGCTTGGCAAAGTATGGTAGCCAACCAGACTGCCTTCAAACCGTTCACGGAATACTTCTTTTGTTCTCAAATTGATGTTGTTAAAACAACAAATCTAGTTCAAAATTGAACTAAAACTGTTGTCCAAGGGACAACAATTTAAAAACGGAGATAGTATACGCATGTGAAAGTTTGAGCTAGGAATCGAATTTCGTCCTGTTCGCCTCGCTGTTTTGCAGCAGCTACAGTGTTCACAGTTATTTCTTCAGCAACAGCTACAATGTTTACAGTTATTTTTCTGCAGCCGCAGCCGCAGCGTGCCGAACAGGCTGTTTGTAACACATACTGCAAGCTATAACTACAAACATGAACTCAAAGGACCACCAATAATTGAATAAACCTACCTAAGAGTAACGAAGGGCAGCATTGTACCAAAATATCATTTTGAGAGATTTAGTAAAGATGCAATCTATCCCTCGCCGAGTCATAATCTCACATTCTTTGGCCAAAATAAGGAAAGACGCCAAATCATAATTATTCAGTATATCTTGGCACTGAAAGTTGAGGGTTGTACCGTGTTTCCTACAGACTTCGTCCACAAACACGACTACACTGAATCCAAAAAATTCAACACTCAAGTTCTAGACATTATGTCACGGATTCACAATGGAGTATTGGCACTAGATAGTGAACAACGAATACTAATAAATCATAGATCACAAGAACGAAGAATAATGGGACAAAGGGTGAACATAAAGTGTCATGAACACCCAATTGCATTGCATGTCTTGCTTATTCACCAGATACATCGCCGTCCAGCCAGACCCAAAAATACTGTGCATAAATAAGCATAAACCATAGCCTACCATCACGACGGTAAAAGAATGGCACAAGGGAAAGTCCTCCCTCAGCTACAGGTGTCTTTTCACGATCAAACAAAAGAACAAAAACTAGACACAATAATAACCTCTAAAGAGCTCCAGATACTTGTTTCAGGAATATAGAACATGACCCGGCAAGGGCTACGTCACCACTGACATGGTGTTGAGACTGGAAACCAAAACATGCTTAATCTGCACGGGACTGGCCAGCACGGGATGACAGGATGATGCCGACAATCAGACCGTAGAGGGCAAGCGCCTCAGCAAAGATGAGGATGAGGATCATGCCCACAAACAACTTTGGCTGCTGTGCATTTGCCCTGCAGACATTGATCAGTATTAGAACTGCAATCCAAGCAACCCAGTTTATTTGCTAATTCAATAAAATGAGAGCATTGCTATAACTGTTAGTGCCAGCCAAAGTATCAAGCAATGGAATCAACATCAACTTACCAAGCCACAGAACTAGAAAACTTCTTTTAAAAAGGGGAAATCACAACTCTAGACATTACCGCCATAAATACGTAGTAAGAGCTAAAATGGAAACATAATATTCTTACAGATGAATATTTGATAGCCTCGACTCTTACAAAAACCTAATTATTCCCATACAATCCCTGAAGGGGCACCTACACACTACAGATTATAGCTATCTAAAAGGCTTTCAGGTTCAGAAACTAGCCTTCTCTGCTTCAAAAATTGCTCACAAATGGGCAGAGGAAAGTACCGGCAGAGGAACAGGTCATAGACACAGCACATTCAATTTCACAAAGGAAAAAATGGAACAATGTCCGGATACAAAATCGTCCTGACAAGGAAAGTACCGGCCTACCGAGCACAGAGACAACTATAAGTAAGAATCAACAAGGCCATCCATCTTTTTCCAGACAGTAATGTTTTACAAGTTCATACCAGAAATAACTATGTTCAGATTATGTAATGAGTAGCACTATGCAGCAGTCTGCCCACAGAATGGGTTGGCGTTAAGCAGAAGTGGCCTCATTGACATAAATTAGAATTCTAATGATAGTGCCATTAGCATTTAACTATTATGGATGATAAGGAAGAGCTGGCATAAGTTGTGACATACTGCTAATCAATGAATTATTCTGAAACATTGAGTAAATGGATTTAAGCAATTAATAGTGATTGAAATATCATCCTAGCTATTCATCAGCTAGTAGAGAATCTTATGAACAGATATGAACCGCAGTAAGCAAATTAATAAGAATGTACAATGAACTCCGTGGCACAATCAGTCAGTTATGACAAAGCAAATGTGTTTACCTGACACCAGCATCACCGACGATGCCAATGGCCATGCCGGCGGCGAGCCCAGCGAGACCACAGGCGAGGCCAGAAGAGAGGTGCGCGTAGCCGTCGAAGAGGTAGTAGGGCTTGGCCTTGGGGTTGATCCCGGTACTGATGATGACGGCGATGATGAGGCCGTAGATACCGAGCACACCAGCCATGACGACGGGCACGATGGACTTCATGACGAGCTCGGGGCGCATCACTCCCATGGACGCCACGCCAACGCCGCTCTTGGCCGTCCCGTACGCTGCTCCCATGCCTGCAAGGAACAAACGAGGCATCCGTCAGGCCACTAGAACTGGCTCCACAAGCATCCCCAGCACATGGATCCACCCAAAATTCGCTCAATTTTCTTCCCAATGTTTTCGCGGATCGGATCAGAGCAGCCACAATGCGAAGATCCGAGCAACTAGAAGCATCAGCGCAACATGGATCGAGCGAAGATCAACGAACAGCAGCACTAAAAAGTTCGAGCCCCGCCGACCCCAACGGATCCGATAATGAACGCCACGCCAAACAAAAGGGCGACATGTGAGGTAACGAATGGTAGGACGGGATAGTTACATGAGAAGACGAGCGCGGCGGCGGCGCCGAGGAAGCCGAAGAAGGGGGCGGTCTCATCGCCGCTGAACGACACCATCTTCTTCCTCCTCCTGCTGCTGCTGCGATGCGGGAAGTCGAGGAGCTCCCGTGCCGCGGCCTCCCCTCGTCGTCGCCGCCCCGAGCCCTCAAGATTTCCCTCCTCCGCTTTGGTCGCAGGCTCTGATCTGATCTGAGAAGGCGCGTGGGTGGGATGGGGGGAAGGGAAGGAGAAGACGAGAGGAGCACGGCGCAGCCGGGTGGACGGTTTTGCCCCTCCGCCTGTGACAGGGGCAGCACCGTCTGTACCACAAAGATCGGGTTTGCCCGGTGTTTGAACGTAAGTGTTTGGTTTAAATTTAGATTAAACTTGTCTTAAATTCAACTCAGATACATAAAGTCCTACTGTTTTGTTGTTTGGTTTGTTGGATACTTCGTATCATTTTCATCAAGAATGCCTATTTTTGTTAATAGTTTTCACTGATCAGTGACAATTTAACAAAAATAGTAATGTCATTGTAAGCGTACCGCTATTTTACTCTGCAAGCGCCTCATCTTTTCCTCCCTCGATATCCAAATTTTGTTTTTGCTTCTATGATTTCGGCAAACAACCCTAAATTAAGCATCAATAACAAGTTGGGTAAAAACATACAAATATCTGGATAACTTCAATGGTATCTTAAGGGGTCAGTCGTTTAAAAAAGGTGACTCCCATGATCGTGCTTTCTATTTGCATGAGGCGCTAGTCGTTCTACGCAAGGTTAGTTTTGATAGTAACATCTCATGTCAAACATGAATCATAATAGAGGTCAAACCGTGCTCAAACTCTATCTTGTTGCCACAAAAAGAATCTAACATAGCCTGTTCGTTTCGCTGTAGCTGCGGCTGCGGCTGCAGAAAAATAACTGCGAACACTGTAGCTGCTGCTGAAAACACTGTAGCGGCTGCTGAAGAAATAACTGCCAACACTGTAGCTGCTGCAAAGCAGCGAGACGAACACGCTGAATATGCTTTTCAACCTAAGCGTGCTTAACAGGAGGTATTTGCCACCTGAGCACCATGCTCCACATCGGAGCATCCATGAACAATCATCAAGGAGTAACTTGGCTGCTGCTTTATAGCCCTTCTTTAACATCGTATACTTGCTGTCCAGTCCAAACTGCATTGCACGACCGCAGTACCCAGCAGGATGCAGGAGCAAGCTCGCGTATCTTCTTGGCCACGCTCGCCGGTGGTCGACCCACGCTGCAAGAGGACACGACGGGCAAGGCAAAGCCTGAACGGAGGAGATTTGGAGCTACGGACTGTTTTACCCTCGCGACGATGCGGCACACGCTGCCACATGGGCCCGATGGGCAGGACCGTCCACCCACCTGCGGACGAATGAATAATTGGAGAGGTGCTCGTCGCCACGTTTGTGGTTCGCCGCCTGCGCCCACGTGTACGTGCGTCCGAGCCGCTGACGATAACGCGATTGGTGGGGGCGCTCATGTGAGCCCTCTCGTCAGTGACCCTATGCAGTGATGCAGTTTATCCACCCCCCCCCCCCCCCCCCCCCCCTCCCTCCATTTTATTTTTTGGAAGACTCAAGAGGCGAAGGAGATGATGGTGGTATGCTCGGCATCAACTCATCTCGTGTCGAGGGCCAGCCTGAGCTTGACGTGGTTTCGGGTGATCTCTAGATGGAAGCGGTATTCGATATTGAGTGTAGTTGTAATGCTAGGATGAAAGTAGATGTGTGTTGTGATGTAAGTGAATGTGTACATATACGAATAGGTACTGCGGCTGTACCCGATAGAAAAGGCTTCACATTAAAAAAACTCATCTCATGTCGCTAAAAAAAGCTCATCTCATGTTTCTTTTTCTTTCAAATGAAATGAAAGAGAATTAACTTGAGCAACGGCAACACCTACACGATGGAGCACGCATACAACTTAATGTGCACTATGGATCTCGCGTACAACCTATATTACACTCCCTTTAAAAATTAAATGGAAATTCACAATGAGCAAAGCTAGAGGGAAGATATGTGGTGCGGGTGCCTCCATTAAAAAGATTATATGTATGGAATAAACTACCAAGACTTAGAAGACCATGTTCTAGTCTTAATCTATATGTGTGTGGGCACTTTACTAAGGAGTTGTTTGGTTGACATCCACTGCTTTGTCACTGACGCGGAGGCAGCATCACAAAATGTGGCAGCTGAAATTGGCGTCACAACTCGCCACAGAACATGGACAGAAACAGTGAGGCATCCAACATCTTTTTATCGTCAGCCAAACAATGCATATGCTCCTGTGGCAACCATCACTCTGTCAACCAAGCACACTCTAAAACGAGAAATCCTACCATGAATAGAACTCTAGTCCCCCATATATGTACGTGGAGTACCCCTGTTGTAAACACAACTATCAATTGAATAAAAAGAAGATTCGTCAACATTTTGTACATTGTCTACTTTTGTCTATTGTTGTGTTGAGAGAGAAGTGTGTGTGTGTGAGAGAGAGGATTTGATTGTCGATAAAGTTTTTCAACAATTACGAATGGAGCATCGGATGGGACACTGTTCGTGACAATAACTATGGAAACAAAAAACCAAGACAATTATTGCTAACTTTTTTCCCATATGGGTGCATATGCACCCTGGGGCTCATGTTACACATGGTCAAAACAAGCGAAACATCACTTGTATCTTTTTGTTTCATGTGGGCTCATACACAATGATGTAATTATAAAGATGAAACAAGTATATAATTTTTAGTTTAGGATACATGAAAAATTGATAACGCAAAGAGCCAATCATCTTCACATTTCTTCATATAGGGCATATGCATGGGTGGATCCAACGGAAGGGAGAAAGAAGAAACACACGAAACATCATCTCAACACCCCCTCCCCTCCCGTCCCCTCCCTTTTGGTCTACGTCCGCCATTGTATGCCTTGCTTTTTATTTTCTTTTCTTGAGAGGAACATATGCATATCGTGCTTTCTTTTTGCAAGGAATATGCATACCGGTGTTCACCACTTTAAAGAAAAACACAACACCGGCTACCGCAAAACCTACTGTGAATACACTAGACCATGAGCCAAATCATACACATGTATTAAAAAAATAGAGAGATAAATAAAACAAGAGTAAAGTGCACCAGTGGTCTTCAAACTTGTCACAAGGTGTCATATAGGTCTATAAACTTTCAAAATGCATATTTAGGTCCCTAAACTTGCTAAATTGTGTCATCTAGGTCTAGTACCAAAAATACTCTTATGGCTGATGATGAACTACTAATTCAAAATGTTTTTTCATACTCTTTCTCTCTCCGAATTATTATTGTCATTACAATTCATGCTAAACGAGATAATTACTACTCCCTCCGTTCTTAAATTGATGTAGTCATTGACTTTTTTAGTTACGTTTGACCGTTCGTCTTATTCAAAATATTAGTTCAAATTTGAAAACTTATAAGCTATGCTTAAATTTTCTTTGGTGATAAAACAAACTGTAATAAAATATATGATAATTTTTAAAATATTTTGAATAAGACGAATGGTCAAACGTAACTCAAAAAGTCAACGGCAACATCAATTCAAGAACGGAGGGAGTATTATGGTTGCTGATGGGAAACTATTTGAAAATGATTTTTCATATTTTTTCTTTTCCTAAATTATTGTTTCTATTACAATTCGTGCTAAAGGATAAAGTTAGACTACACGATGCAGTAATCATAGATTAGCATATGACAAAGTGTGGTATATGTAGCCACGTCAGCAACAATAGGGGTAGTTTGATATTGGACCCACATGATACATTTTTGCAAATTTAGGGACACGAATATACATTTTGCGAGTTCGTAGACCTAAATGACATCATTTTGACAAGTTTAAAACAACAAGATGAACAGGAGACCATGTTAGGAGATATTTGGTGGACCTTATGCTGACTTATTGCAAAACGCCTTATTCTACTGCAGCTACAGTAAAATAAGCCAAAAAGTCTAAAAAAACTAGCTTCTTTGGCTTCTCTAATTTTGTATTAGATGAACAGTGTTGCTACAGTGCCCAAACAACGTCGCTACATTGGAATAAGCAAGTGAGAAAAGCCTTCCCAAACGCACCCTTACTCTGTGGATAGAATCTCTTCGCAAAAAAAAAAAAAAAAGTTGTGGATAGAAATAAAAAATATGTGTTTCCTATCGGATTCTATATATGACTTCACTTAAAGATAAGAAAGCACGTATATACTTATCATTGCAAATTAGCTCAGGCAAGGGCACTGCAAGGAGTTTTTTTTCCCCGATTACACAGTACAATTCAGACATTCATGTATGCACACTCGCTTCTATGAGCATCTTTGACAACTGAGCTGGCAAAGATTGACAAAGTCATCATTGAGGCATCGCTGTCGACAGGAGCGTCATCTACCAATGAAAATACAATGTCGTTAATCCTATAAAAATCGCTTTTACGAGAGTCGAACCCAGGATCTGAGATGCTACTAAGGTTCTTATAATCACTAGGCTACAAGCCCTTTCGCCACTGCAAGGACCTAAAGTTCGATATATAATTTGCTGCGCCTGATGGGATTTACAGCTGCCTGTTACCAGGCAGGTCTCTGAACACGCACAATCCAGACAGGTGTTCAGCCAGGCAACTTTGAACCATACAGCATTTTCTATGTTCATTGCTTCGAAGTTCAATTTAGCCTACCGGAAAGCATAGCATGCATAGACGTGTTTCATCGACACAAAGCCCCTTCGATGTTAATCTTTTACACGGAATCAAAGTTATCAAATGGCGTAAGCTGGATGTCAGGTTCATGTGACGAGTAAAACGAAAATTAGAGTCAGGTAGGGAGGAAAGCCAAGTCGGTTCATGGATAAAATGCCGGATATGTTGTATTATATTCTTTAATTTGCGCGACATGCACATACTATTTTACTCCATACATCCTGCTTACTGCTTAGAGTTACAACATCACGTGAACCGAGTTTTTTTTTTCCCAATCCCTGAACTCGTGAGCAATTCTGATTTCTGTTCATGTTCTTTCTCAGATCCTTCACGGTAAATAGGAATCCTACGTTTCAACGCGCCATTGGCAACTAACTCCTCTTCAATATCACTCTGCTCTCGCGCTGCACATAACAACATTGTCTTCCATTGATTCCTAAGGATGCCTTGATCAATCTTTCTTCAAGAGGTCGTAGAACACTGCCGGCTTCTTGTAGCTCTTGGCGCAGGCTTCCTGCAACCAAACAATGTTCTAGGTTAAGTTTGAGTTGCATGTCTGTACATTCAGCTGTAAGCAATTGGGATTTGGGAGAGATCGTTCAGATTCAGTGAGTCGTTTCAGTCACTTGCCTGCATTGCGAATGCTATGTGGAGCAAAGTGGCCTCGGACCACGGCCTGCCGATGAACTGGAGCCCGATGGGCAGGCCCTCCTTGTCATGCCCAACCTAACAAACTCAGCACCAAGTTATTATTTGTTTTTCATTAGTTGGTGTTAAAACGCATCTGTAAATGCAGGTCTTGTTTCTGAAGAAACATAATGGCCGTTACCATGACAGTGATGGCCGGCAGGCCGAGGAAGTTCCCTGCAATGGAGTACCGGACCAGAGCGGCTGTCGATTGAAATTGGAAACGGAATGCGTGATGTTAGGACACATGGTGTCACATATGGAGTCACTGAAACCATTTTCTGTTCTTGAGCATTGGATTACCTCCGTTGATGTAGTCGAGTTCACCTGTCTGGAACGCGTCGTCTTGCAGCGTGTAGGCGGTCACACTGCACAAGGAGTTGACAATCAAGGAGAAGGATGAATGGCGGTGATAAGCTACTACTAGCACTAGTAGACCATGGAAAGTTTACAGATAGAAGTTTGAAAATGAGTGGTGAGAACTGAAAGTAGGTACCCTGTCATCGGCGAGACGATCACGTCTGCGGTCTTGAAGATCTGCTTGTGGAAGTACATCTGGCGGTTCCTGAATCAACGTTTTCTTGTTCAGTCGCAAAGTAGGAGACGATTGATCTCTCAATCTTACAATGTTCAGAGAAATTTATGCAGTGTATTTGTTGAAGCAACAACACTCACCGAAGGCGTTGCGAGTTGAGGTAAGCCCTGCTACTGAACGAGCCGTAGACGCTGAGCGCGACCCTCGCGTCCCAGCCGATTTCAGACCTCTTCCTGGCACAGTCATAACAGGACAACAAAGGTCGGTAGTTCAGACATATAGTACCAGACTACCAGGTTGGTTTGCATCATTCGAATGTTGGAAATGGCATGAGCCGTTGTGAATCCTGACTTACAGGTTGTCGAGGTACTTGGCGAGCGAAGTGGTGCACTCTGAACCGATGGTCACGTAGTGCGCGAGCCGCATCTCCTCGATCTCGGGAATGGTCATCTCCACGGTCTTTTATTTGCAGCCAGAGGAAAATGATCACAAGAAGAAACTGAGACCTCCCTTCATGGAACATATCCTCGGAAAAGCTTGCATGAAAATTGATCTGATCTTTCAGGCATTGCAAGATGATTCTTGCTATAGGACGTTCCTCACCTGCCAGCCGTAGTGCGTGTGCAGCATTTGCAGAGCCTTGTCGCAGCAGCTCCTGATGTCGTCGGCGCTGTCGTTGAACCACTGCATTTTTTTTTTTAATTTTTTGGTTTGACAAAGCACAATATGTTCAGAACTGGTGATTCGATTTATACTATAGCCAACGGTTAACATCGTCGCAAGGTAATCTAACCTTTGCTGATTTGGCTAGCTTGACGTTGCTGATGGACGGTGTGGAGTTCAGAAGTGGCAGGTTCAGCTCCGGCTGCAGAGAGGACACTTGTGTCAGTAACTCAAGTTCACCGCTGCTAACTGAAAACAGTAAGAAAGTTCAGAAATGGTAGTCTTTTGATTACCCGCAGGTAAGACGGCTGCGACTGGTCGACGATCGCCGAGTAGCTGAAGGAAAGAAACAAGGTTTTATTTTATCAGGTGAAACGTTGTTAAATGGCATTGCGAAACAGTAGTATGACACAGTGACACGCTTCTGAAAAAACAGAGAGTGGTGGTGACTGACGCGATGAGGGCGTCCTCGACCGTCCCTGCCAGGATCCCCGGCATCCCGACCGTCCAGTTGAGCGGGAGCACCCTGCACACGCCGGAGCAGCAGCAGTGTCATTCATTCATCCATTGTTCAGAGTTCAGACACCACGGAAAGATCATCGTACCCTTGGTTGGAGAGGCGTCCGGCGGTGGGCTTGAATCCCACGACGCCGCAGAGCGCCGCCGGCATCCGGACGGAGCCGCCGCCGTCGACGCCGAGGGCCACGGGGCAGAGCCCGGCGCAGACCACGGCGGCGGAGCCGCTCGACGAGCCACCGGCGACCTTGCCCACGTTGTACGGGTTCCGCGTCGACCTGCACGCACGCACGCACGCACGGACACAACACACAACTAGTATGTCAGTGTCGTCACTCTTGAGTTCACCAGGTCCGGCCGGCCGCGCACGTGGTGTCCGAACGCACGCACGTACGGACCCAGCTCAGCTGGTGCCGGCCAGGGACATGCATCATGCATCAGACGAGATCGATCGATGATGGCACAGTGACCAGTGAAGAACGATCGATCATGAGCAGTAGTAAGTACTAGTGCTGGTGATTAAGCTTGCTTGCGTGGCGGCAGGTCAGGTGGGTGGCGGCGGTTAATGAGCAGCAGCAGAAGCAGAGTACATTTACAGTGACAAGTGCTATTAGTAGTAGACTAGTACGCAGTATGTTGTAATTACCCGTGGTGCGGGTTGATGCCGCTGGTTCCGGCGCCGAGCTCGTGCATGTTGGCCTTCCCGGCGAGCACGGCGCCGCACGCCCGCAGCTGCGCCACGCACGCCGCGTCCGCCGCGCACGGCCGCGCCCCGCCCAGCCACCGCGTCCCGCCGGTGGTCGGGTACGGGAGGCAGTCGATCTCGTCCTTCACGGCCACCAGCACGCCGTCCAGCGCCGACAGGGGCGCACCTGTCCATTCATCAGTCAGAACAGTTATTCAGACATACTAGTACTACTACAACAATTCAGGAGTTTCCACATTGCATTGAAAAAAAACGCAGTCGATCATGCAGCAATATGCAGCTGTTCAGATATATACGCTCTGTTGGATCTGCTCCAACTAAACAACAGCCACTGCTTTGCTTTACTGAGCACAACGGCCAAAATCAATCGCTACTTGCCACTATGTACTGTGTATAATGATCAGGTACTTCTTTTTTCAAGCGTCGCTAGTAGTACAACAAATCGACCAAATCCTAGGCTGGACTCCATGCAACGGAACAAGTAGTCCTCCTTGTCACAACTCTGCAAGTAGGACTGGGCACATAACCCGAAACCGGAAGACCGAACCCGAACAACCCGAAACCCGAAAATTCGGGTGCTATCTCGGGTAGCAATTCATAGAACCCGAAATTAATTTGACTAGATCGGGTTCTTACTCCTGAAACCCGAACAACCCGATTAACCCGAACTATGAGTGGCCCAGCAGTTTTATTCTTTACTTTCAGCCCAGTCCATTCATTCCTCTACTCCCAGGCCTCAGTCCAACAATCTCCCAACAGCCCACACATGCCACAAGGCCCACAACAACTCCCGTGAGCGGAAACAAGGCCGCAGCCACGCACTCTCGTGACTCCCGTCGCCCTCATTAGGGATGGCAATGGGGCGGGTTCGGGGCGGGTAGAGGATCCCCATGCCCGCCCCGCTAAGCCTGTCGGGTAAAAATTCGTACCCGCCCCGTCCCCATGGGTTGAATTCGATCCCCGTCCCCGTCCCCGTCGGGTATCGGGGCGGGTATCGGGTACCCATGGGTGGGAAATTGGGCTGTACATGGAAGTTGGGCTGGGCTGGGCTGTACATGGCTTACTACTCTGTACATGGAAGTTGGGCTGGGCTATGCAATTCAAAGACTAAAATTTAAATAGTCGGGTCCCCGCCGGGTCCCCATGGGTGGATTTCATTCCCCGCCCCGTACCCGACTCATGTCGGGGCGGGTACGGGTGCCACCCATGGGTGGGAAATGGCCCCCATCCCCGGCCCCATATGGTCGGGTACCCGGCGGGTAGGCGGGTACCCGCCCCGAATTGCCATCCCTAGCCCTCATTGCTCACCGTCGCGATTCCCACGCCGCCGCACATATCGTCTGCCCCCGTCCCTCGCGCATCTACTGCAAGGGACGACGAGCCCTGCCCTGAACGACAGACCAGCACCCGATACAGCAGGTACTCCTTCCTAGTACTGCTAGTGACCACTGAAACGATCGATCGATCGGCTGCGCAATGAATGCGTGTGCCTTCGGTGCCGCGGATACGGATCGATCCATCATCAGAGCAAGGCAACGATCGATCTGCGCCATGCATGGAACAGATGGCAGCACTCACTCCTGCCTGCCCACTCTGTAGAAAGGAAGGAACGGAGGTTCTTCACCTGAATGTGACAAACTGCCAAACTTGGGCTGTTGCCACTCCGGCGAGTTCTCTCTCTCTCTCTCGCTCGTGAATCGTGATTGAGAACAACATGTAACCGGCAGGATCCGTTCGTATCACCATTTCCTTCCATCTCTCCTCTCCTATCATTTCCTTCTTTTTACGGAAACCACCGATTATGTCTCTCTCTGTTTTTTTTTTTCTTGAGACGCCAAAAAAGAAAATTCAGAAGCTTTCTTTCTTGCACTGCTTCGTTCGGCTGGTTGCAGGTTACTACAACCAGGGTCCAGGGAGAGAGAGAGAGAGGGAAAAGGAAAAAACTGGACGTCACTGCACCACCTCGGTTGTTACTTGGTAGCAAGTGGGTACAGTCCAACAACAAAGTTTTTTTTTTTTAACTCCAACACAAAGTTTGGTAGACTAGCTGTAGTTGTAAGGGGAAAAGGGTAGAAAAAGGTGAGGTGTGGGTGGAAGAACCCAATGACGTTGAGAGCAACCGAAATGGCACTTTCCTACTAGTAATTATCTGAAACATCGGCCATGTCAGAATCCTATGTTTGGTTTTTGTCCATAACGAAGAAACCAATGTCAATGTTTTTTACCTTGTTGGTATCTGCGGGTGGACTGCTCAGCCTGCTTCATTACGTCCTCTGGGTCGCAGCTGATGAAGAAGGCCATGTTCAGACCAGGGCCTGAGCACTCCTTCACTGCCGCCAGAAACCTCTTCGCAACCTGCGGGAAACAGAGTGGCGATGCCCATCACTTACAGTTGTCAAAGTCCCATATCATCATGCAGGAGTAACCAACTTTTTCCCTCGAAGAAAACTGATGTAATATACTGTTACTGACAAGATGCACTTTTAACCTGCTTAAACTTGAGTAATTATACCCAGTACAGTAAATTACAGTGACGGACAACTATGCAGCTTGAGTAGCCTTGACAATATGCAACCTGAAACTCACTTGTTTTTTTAAAGGAATTAAAAAAAACCTGAAACTCACTTCGACAGGTGTCGTCTCTCCCGAGCGGTAAGCGTTGGAAAAGTCCATGATCGTCCATCGCTTGAGCGCGCCGTCGGCGAGCGTCGCCTCGAGCCTCGCCGGGAGGCAGCTGACGGCCTCCTGAACCCGCTCGGCCGGCGACAGGTCCGGCTTCGTCAGGCTCACGTTCTGCTCTGGGGTGTCTGTAACCAAATTTTGGTTGGTTTCAAATTCAGAAGTTCAGAGATCATGGTCAGAAATTCAGGAGTTCAGAGCTAACCTTCCCAGCTATGTGTTGCGGTGAACAGCGGCGGCTCCGGGATGTCAGCATCCTGGACGAGCTGGAATTCAGGAATCAAAGACAAGTGTGAGTTCTAACTGCGATCACAACGTTCCGATGAGACATTCGTTGTCACTGATCTTAACATGCATGCTCTTTGAGCTCATCTCCTATTGTCAGAGAAGAGTAACAAAACACTTTTGAAGGAGATTCTCAAAAAAAAAAAGAAGCACTTTTCAAGGAGACAAAGGGGGGATTTCAGGGGAATTCGTGGTCTGCTGCACCTTATTGATGAGATTATCCTTCTTCAAGATGTAAAGCATCATCGGTCCGATGATAGGCATCTCAAGAATCCACACGAAGATCTTCACCAGGAGCCCAGCAACCCGGGGAGCTGATCATGGAACAACAGCAAAATTCAGAAACAAGCACCAGCAGAATTCTCCCACTCTTCTACTCCCAGAACTGAATTCAAAACACCAAATTCAGAATGATCAGACCTTTGACATTGGGGCTGATGTAGAATTCGTCGCTGCCGGGGCCGAGGTCGACCTCGGCGGCCGGTTTGTAGACCTTGGCTGGCGAGCTGAAGAGACCCATGGAGGCAGCCTGGAGCTGTGGGAGTGTGGACAAGGACTGCTTGTGGCTTGTGATCTGGACGAGGATTTGGCGCTTATATACGCCGGTGACAGCTAAGAAGAGCAACAAGAACAAGGACAACAGGGGTGATTTCTTGGTGAAGAGTTAATTGGAGGGACTGGACAAAAGGATAGGTGGATGATGGAAATTTGGGATGGAGAGAAAGAGAGATGAGGTAAGGAGTAGGGACACGACAATCTCTCTCTCTCTCTCCAACATTTCTAGTTGCAACTGTGGAGGGGGGTATCACGAAGACGGTTGCTTAGTTTCCAACGGTATCTTCCGGCATGGGGATGTTTTTCCTTGTGTAAGAGCAAGCCCAATAAAGGGCGTATCGACCACTACCTCCTTTAAAAAACTATTATTAAGGAGAGAGAAAAGAGGAGAGAGAGGCTCCTTGTCTCGGCTGCCGGCGACGAGCTCCAACTGACAAAACAAGGCGCTGTCGACGGACTGGAGCCGAGCTTGTCGCAACTCCCCATCCGCTGTGCACACGGGCACACTGCTCATCTCCCATCCTCCCTCCTTCCCCACCAATTTGCTCAGCACAGCGCGCCAAATCCTCGCTCGATTCGCGCCATTTCCACATCCTCCGACCAAAAACGGCCTCCTCCTATTTCAGATCGGCATCTCCTCACATCAGTTCCCCTCTCCCCATTCCACATCACCAAGAACCCTAACCTCTGCTGAGGAATCGAAAAAAGCAGATGAGTCGTCCATCGAAACGCGCTACGGAGCCACCGCCCCAGTCCATCTCAAGCTCGTCGGGGAGTTCTGGTGCTGGTCCTCGGTGGCGCGCTCCACCGTCGCTGCCGCAATCCGTCAGGTCCCCCACTTCACCACCGATCCAAATGGATGAAGCCAATAGAAGTGTTCAAGATCGGTACGTGCTCCTTTGTTGAGAATCGATGTGAATTTTTGATTCGTGTGCCTGTCTCCGTGTTGTTCCTGCTTACCTGAATTAAAAAATTAGTTCCCGCTGGTCACTTAGTCTCTTGGTTGATGCTTACGTGAAGTAAAAAATTAGTCTGTATTGTTGCTGCTTACGTGAAGTAAAAAAGTAGAAGTGCACTTTGGGGGCTAGTTAAAAACAAGCTGACATCGCTGGCCATTTTGTCCGGTGCACTTAGGTGCTAGTAAATAAGTTGTTTGACAATCATCAAGTTCAGAACATTTCATTGCTTTTTACAAGCTCTGAACATGTCATTGCAAGCTCTGTATGGTCTGGCATATAGGTGATTATACAAGCTCTGAACATGTCATTGCTTTTTACAGTTATCAAATGTTATGTAAAATCAATTTTGTAATTACAGTCAGCAAACCTTTAAACTTGTATTTTTTTTTCCAGGGAGATGGAGTCATCTTTGTATTCGGATTATTCAGTTGAGTTAGATCCAATCAAGGTTATGAACAAGTACATTTCGCAACAAAATTTTATAGAATCAATTGTGAAGCAGCTTGTGTCATCCATCAAGAGCAACATTGAAGCTGGACCCTCTCGACGTCGAAGTGGTCCGAGGAAATGCATCAAAAGGGATCACGAAGGTGCTCATCTACGTCTTGTTGCTGACTACTTTGCTGAAGATCCACTGTACCCAGCAAAAATGTTCCGTACAAGATTCAGGATGAGCAGAAATCTATTTCTACGCATAGTGAGTGCTTTAGGTGATTGGTCTCCCTATTTCACTTTAAGAGCAGATTGCTCAAATCGTCAAGGGCTCTCACCACTACAGAAATGCACAGCAGCAATCCGCATGCTAGCATATGGCACCCCTGCTGACGCCTTAGATGAGTACTTGAAGATTGGGAAGAGCACTGCATTGGAGTGCTTAGACAAGTTTGCACTAGGGGTGATTGAGATCTTCGGAGGAGAGTATTTGCGACCTCCTACAGTGGAAGAGGTGGAGCATTTACTTCGTGTTGGTGAGTCTCGTGGTTTCCCCGGCATGTTGGGAAGCATAGATTGCATGCATTGGAGGTGGGAAAAATGTCCTACAGCTTGGAAAGGGCAATTTACTCGTGGTGACCATGGAGCCCCAACAATTATGCTAGAAGCGGTTGCTTCACATGACCTGAGAATATGGCATGCCTTTTTTGGTATGGCCGGATCCAACAATGATATTAACGTGCTGAATCAATCCCCATTATTCATTGATGCACTAAAAGGGGAAGCGACACAAGTACAGTTTGTCGTAAATGGAAAACAATACAACACAGGCTACTATCTTGCTGATGGGATATACCCGGAGTGGGCTGCCTTCATGAAGACGATATCAGCTCCCCAATCAGAAAAACACAAGGTGTATGCATCAACTCAAGAAGGGTGCAGGAAAGACGTGGAGCGTGCATTTGGAGTTTTGCAGTCCCGTTTCAACATAGTGCGTCGCCCGGCGCGATTGTGGAAGCGGAAGTGTATAGGGAACATCATGACTGCTTGTATAATAATCCACAATTTGATAGTCGAAGATGAGAAAGAGATGATCAAAATTCCTATTGACTTGAATGATGATGGGGGGACATCAATTGCTTTACCTCCTGAAGCAAGAATGGGCGGCGGCATCTCCTTCCCTGATGTGCTACGTAGAAAAGCCACTCTCCGTCATCGTCCGACACATATTGAACTGAAAAAAGACTTGGTAGAGCACATTTGGCGACTATTTGGCAGTAAACAGAACAAAAGATCAAGGCTGCAGTAACCTTCTACTCATGTAAAATACTAAATCAGATTTGTTTGCAAATATAAATATATTGATCAGGTGCACTTACACGTTTATTAATTTCTTTTCAGGTCCACCCCTTGCTGATTTCTTTTTGCGGCAGCATGTGGTCTTTCGTTCACTTGGTGGAACGAGGACGTTACTGATTTCTTTTGACTGTCATGTTGCTTTAGTGTTAATCTGGAATTGAAGGAGTTGAACAATGATAACCTAGCCGTATGTAATTAGCAGTAAGCAAGTCCTGTTAAGTGTATTTTATGGTTGCAATTGTAACAGCACAAGGAGAGCCACAGAGATAGCATTAGTATGGATCATTGGCTCAGCTGTGCTTGCATGAATTGAATATTTAGTGTTCTTCTATAGAGCCAAGCTAAGAAGCTAATTGTTGTATGGCTTGTCTGTTCACTTGTCTCAAGATGGTGTGTACTTGTCGGTAAGACAAGCTTATTGGGCTTGCTCTAATACCACTACCCCATCGGTGCCAATAATATAAGCCACGGTTTCATCACTTCACTTGAATACTCTCTGTTCTTGCGTATACAAGTAGAGTATTGCAAGATACGCCACCGAGGGGACCATGAATTGCAACGCGCCAACGCTCAACTTGCATATGTGGTAAACAAAATTTCTCTTGGTAGAAAAAAATAGAACCTAATAAAATAATTGGATTATAAATTTATAATTATAGAGCAATTTCAAAGTTCAAACAAATAAACTCTGATGCAACCGGTAAGAAAATCAGTGCAGCAATATATGACATCATTAATTAATAATACCCTGAAATACGTGTGAGAAACGTAGGGAGTCCGACCAGAGAGAATGGGCGAAATTGTACTTTGGAGGTTCCGGTAGCACCGTTGACGATTTGAAAAGGATGTTCACTTTTTCTTTGGAAGATTACATCTTATTGTCAAATCAAGGGGGCTTTGTACTTGACGATATTTCACTGTCAATTATACTTGAAATAAATGGGCCAACAATTGAAACACATTTTTTTCTCTTTTTCCATTGATACTAATGTTGAATTAACACGCCTGTACCTTTTTGACCAAAGAATATTGACTCAATGGTATTTAATGTCCCAATAATATGTATAGATCTGGAAAAGTTTAATACTCCCTCTGTTTAAAAATATTGTACTTAAGTTTGTCCTTAGTCAATTTTTTATATCTTTGACCATCTTGAGATGTATTTTTATAATATATAATTCACATGTTCTTAAATTAAAAAAGTTATATACATTTTTGGTCAAAGATCGAAAAGTTTGGCTTAAGGCAAATCTAAAATACCAACCTTTTGAAAAGAAGGGAGTAAAAGTTTTCTTCAAATTCAATGACTTACTAAAGGAGAAAAAAATTACATACCAGTCCAACTTTATATCTTGGCCTAGTGGCGGCCAGTGCCACACTTGAGCGACGGTGTCGGTTAGCACTCTTTTGCTGAAACGGCAGGGATATTTTTTTAGTATAAACTGATTGATGATGAACACCATTTAACAAAATCTCATATCTGAATATTAAGGATTCAAGAAAAGTTAACAAAGATTAAACTATAGCAAACTAAGAAATTAATGATCATAGAAAAACATTAATAAAACACTAGAGGTCGTTATCTACCCCCAAACGTGTGCCTAGTACAACTTAACAACTTATCCCCCACCAAACTAATTCCAGCTAGTCATTTCAACGAAAGCGTGCATATCCAAGACGACACCTCACTCGCTCTTTACATGGTCAACACTCATCAATAAATGTCACTCGGATTTTCCAGACCAAGAAATACTATATCAGAAAAGGCTTCTAGAAGCAATATCCATTATGAAAAAAAAAGAGGGGAGATAAAAGAGAACAGGACGGGAGGAGAAAAGGAAAGATTCAGCAACCAACTCTTCCAGCAATTGATTGTGCTTGCTTGCATGCCCATTTAATTCTCTAGACCCATCACTTGCAAGATGGTTAACCCAAAACCACTCAGCATAGCTCTCCCAAAGCATTAACTTGCCCCCTATGATTAAACCCTGCGCCGTGCTCACCCAAAAGGGAGGCCAATTTATTTCTTGTGATGTTGAATTCCGTCTTGTCTATGATATGGCTATGATATTCAGTGCTCTCTTATTGGCTATTGATTGCCAACATATCCAAGCCTCGGGTACGAATTTCCCATAAGAGTGGTTCTTAAATTGGATGCACGCCCATATCTGCATAGCTCCCATCCCATGAGAGGTGCTATTTGCACCTTTTGGTGCAAGCCACAGCAGAGGAACATTACACATTCCACTTGAGAATGTCTATTTGTATAAGCCCAGATATCATAGGAAGCAGAAATGCAACTATACACTTAAGTACAAGTACAAGTTGTATTACTCAAGGTATACAAAAGTACATCATACCACTGAAGCAATTATCTTCCTCGATGAAACCAAAATATAACTTACTTTTTCAATCAAATTATTCCAAGGCATAACACTTCTATGTGAGAAGAAGAGATGGTCACATAAAAATGAAGCTCAAGTGGAAGAGGATATAGAAAGTCCAAGTAAACAAGGATGGTGGCCTATGCATTTGTGCGACAAGCATCAACGATTCAACTATAATATTGTTTCATATTAGATGTCTTATTAACTTTTATTTTCAAATCGTCGTTATTTTTTCTACCACTATTGTTTCTGCTTGACCATTTTTATAATGACGGTAGTGGCGTAGTTTGGAAATTTCTATACAGGTATTTCGTGCTATTTTTTGTAATGGTAATGGTATGTAATTTTCAAAGCATGTGGAGGACATTTTGGATTAAGTTCTTCATAACGCAGCAGGTGATTTTTAAGGCATGTAGGGGGTGTTTTGGTCTATTTTTTTTTATAATGGCGGTGCTAGGTAATTGTTTTTCTTTTCCCCCTCTCTGGTTAATGTGGTAATTTCTAAACCATGGGAGCAAATGTGGTAGCTTCTTATTTTTTAACAAATATTAAGATAATATATAATCCTATCAGAAGTTGAAGTTGAGCATAATTGGTTGAGAGTGATATAAACTAGGATGTGACCTTTGAGACACGTGACCCCTTGGTAAGTCTTCAAGTTTATCTTATTCTGTCTCTTTTAGACAATATTTTTTTTCTTTGATTCAAATTTATTACTATCTTTTTCGTGTGCATAATAACTCAAAGAAAACGAGTAAGGTTTAGCCTATGTCACACCAGAAAGCGTGCAGGAGCGAGTGGACGGTGTTGTGAAAGCAAAACAAAAGAGGGGAATGCAATGTACATTGAATATGATCACACTATCACTGGAGCATCGGATCAGCTAATGCAACCATGGGTGAACACTAAAATTCCATGTGGAGTAACAACACCAAAAACTCCCTTCTTCCAATAGCAATGAACTCAAGACAATGGCGAGAGATTGAGAGTGATATATAGTACGAATTTGCGTCTCCAAATCGTGCAACAATCTCTGAAATAAGAAAACAATAGCTCTTTCCAATCTGCAATCACTGCTTGCTACGCCAACACCCAACTCTATTTGGACATGTCATGCAACAAGGTAGTGTGGTTTCCGGACACAATGTACTTAGACATGGTCTGGTGAGTTGGTGGTAGTTGCAGCATAGCATGGAGCACCGCATAAGGGCACGAGCACCCTATCCTGCAGATACGAGGGTTCAGGAAAGAAAAAAAGGTGATAGAAACCATCTAACCCGATTTGGCTTCCAGTTTAATACACTTTCTCTTCAATCATTATAGATGCAAAACAGTGAATAGGACAATATTGAGCACTCCATCGCTTTCACTGACGTTTTCAGGTATGACCTTTCGATGATTACGAGAATTCCAAATCGTTGGTTCAGAAGGTGTCGCCAACCAGCTGAAGTTATATCACTGCTAAGGCAGAGGCTGTGTTGCCAGAGAGTGGCGATGAGCAGGAGAACCAACTTGAAACTAATCATCTGCAGCCATGCTCCATAAACACAAACATTTCTTCTCAAGGAATCCAAAAGCAATCCAACGCGGATGTGGAATTTATGAGAAGAGTTGCGCAAGGAGCCACAGTAATTTTCATAGCTGTTGAAAGAAAGAAATTTAGCACTACGAATGGAATTATCTACCATTTTTCCATGAGAATCAAACGTATACAACAACCAGAGGTCAGTTAAAACTTTGGATCTGCACATGGCGCCAATGAGCAATCCCTGGACCTTGCATCACGCAGACACTCAGTTTACATTTTGCACCAAAGAGTTTGGGCACCTTGGAATCACACGCTATTACAGTGAGACCTCATCAAGCAAGCTATAAAAACTGAGCTTGCTGGAATGGAATTCAACACACGATTCTAACAATCAGTTTCTGTGAATGTACATTGATCTACCTACATATGTGAGCATCCATGAACTGTTTGTTAGTGGATCTCTTGGCAATCTTTTCATAGCCTCCTACCTGCTCTTTTGTTCCTGTAACTGCTAAGAGTCGAAAGCCCCCCTGCAAACACTGACATCTCCGAGGGCGGGGACGATGGTTGAATCGAAGGGAGCGGTGAAAAGCAGCTCTCATTCCCATTTGGGAGGTCAAAGTCATATAACTCATCTGCAAAGACCGCGAATTCAGCATCTCCATTTCTAAAGTCCAAAGGCAATGGCATGTCCCTGGGTTCTGGTCTTTCTGGCTCCAGCACCACACTGTCGAGATCTGTCAGTGATTTCAGTTGACGTCCAAGAGAAGCAATGGTCTTCTGGCACTCAGCAAGCTTCCCAGCTGCGTTAGCAAGCTCCTTCTCCTATAAAAAAAACCAAATATTCAACTTGGATTCAATATGCACAGCAACCCATGTTTGAGCATTCATGTTATCACAAAATGTTTAAGCAATCTTAAGTCAGGATATTTGTAGGCCTATTTGTTCCCAGATATGATGGTTAAAGTATGTTCCGTGTTGAGAATGGGTATTAGCAAGGAAAAACAAATGTTGTAAGAGTCCTCAGAATCTAGCAAAGAAATTTACCTTCTTGGCCTTCAGCTCTCCATTAGAGTTCGCGAGACGCCAAAGCTTTGCGTCACGACTATCTCTTGACAGCTGAGCCTCCAGCTTTCGACATTTATGTTCATACTCTTCAGACAGTAATCGCTCCTGCGCAATCTCCTTGTGAAGCAAGCTCACCTTGTTTGTCAGTTTTATGAGTTCCCTTTCTGCTGTTTGTAGTCGATGCTCCACAGCAACTCTCTCTGATTGTACAACCTCTGCCTGGGCAACAAACTCTTCGGCTGAAGACATCTGTTCCTTGAGTTTTGCCTCCAATGACTCCACCTTTTGCTTGAGATTTCTGGAGTCCTGATGTGCTGACTCAACCTCTGATTCTAACACTTTCTTTATGGCTTCTAAAGCCTCTAGCTGCATCTGGAGCTCTGCAGAAAACACCTTTTCCTTCTCCACATCGTGCTCAAGGGCAGTCACCATGTCATGCAGCTTTACAGCTTCCGAGTTTGCAAACTGGAGTTGTTCCTCAAATGACTCTTTAACAGACTCCACAGACTGAGTTCTCTCTACTTCATTCTTCATCTTTAATTGTGCTGAGAGTTCTTCATTAAGTGCCTTCTCTTTTTCTACCTCATTTTCTACTGCTCTGGTGACCTCACGAAGTTTTTGTATTTCTGTGTTTGCTGAACATAATTGGGCCTCCAAGGATTCTTTAACAGCCTCCACAGAACGAATTTTCTCCGCTTCAATCTTCATCTCGAATTGTGCTGAGAGTTCTTCATGAAGTGCTTTCTCTTTTTCTATCGCATTCTCTAGTTCTTTGATGATCTCATGCAGTTTCTGTATTTCAGTGTTTGCTGAACACAATTGTGCCTCCATGGATTCTTTAACAGCCTCAACAGAAAGAGTTCTTGCTGCTTCAAGTTTCACCTCTACTTCTTCTGCAAGCTCTTCATGCAACGCCTTCTCCTTAGCTATCTCATCTTCTAGCGCTTTGATAACGTCCTGTAGCTTCTCTACTTCAGTATTTGCTGAACATAACTGTGCCTCCAATGATTGTTTAACTGCATCAACAGCTGCCTCAATTTTAAGCTGTAATTGTGCTGTGAGGTCCTCATAAAGTGATTTCTCCTTCTCTATATCATTCTCGAGTGCTTTGATAATGTCACGCAGTTTTGCTGTTTCAGTGTTTGCTGTACACAGCTGTTCCTCCATTTCTTCTTTAGAAGTCCATGCAGCCTCTGCATCTGCTTTCTGCTGCATGGAAAGAGCCCTCTCGGCCTGAACCGTCTCTTCCAATGATGCCACAGTTTGGCAAAGCTCTGCTTCTTGTGCTGAAATCAGTTGTAACTGTGACTCCAACTCTTTATGCCCTGAATTTTCCTCCAACGAAGTTATAACCATAATTAGCTCCTCAACTTCTACAGATTTGGACTCCAACTGCGACTCCAAAGCCTTCCTCTCCGAGTCCAATCGCTCAATGTCTTCCAAAGCAGCAAGTTTAGATTTGTTTGAGGAGTCCAGTTCCATTTGCATATCGACCAGCCTGTTCTTCGCAGCCACTAGCGCGTCGCTTGAAATGTCAAGCTGGTTTCTAGCCTCCATCAGGGCCATCTCAAGCTCCCTTTTCTCGCTTGCAATTGCTTCAAGCCTTTCCTGCAAATCTGTTACCTGATTTTGCAGTTCTTCAATTTCAGCTTTTGAGTTGTTTCTTGCCACTGCTTTGTCAGAGTCAGTTTCAGAACTAGAGCTCGTGCGGTCTGAATCTGGCAATGCAGCTATCCTTTCCATCTCAAGGAAATCATCCAATATGTCAATCTCAACAGGATTGTTAACAAGAGGTCTTGAAACATCCTTGCCTCTCTTGAACTGATCAAGCTCAGCAATCAAAGCCGATGTCCATGAGTCAGAATTTCGCAGTTCATTATCAGCAACAGCCATACACTCCCCATTGTTGGAGTGGATGCTTGTCAGTGATTCCATGCAAACATTGTTTTGTACTGGCCTTGAATCATTGACCAATGATGTTTTGCGAGTTAGATGCTGCAACCTACGGCATTCTGCCTCAACCCTTGCAATCTTTTTAACACTTTCAAGGTGCTGCTTACTCGCTGCCTCTGCTGCTTGGTTGCTCAGGTCTCTTTCCAACAGCAGTATCTTCATATCCTTGGACTGCACAAGAAGCTTGGCCTTGAGATCCATGTTTTCTTTATCAATTCCCTGAAGCTTCACCTTAAGATCCATATTCTCTTTCTCGATTATCTGAAGTTTTTCTTGTAGATCATGCTGTAATAACATGGAAGATGCTTCTAATCTGGTCAATTCTAGCCGTTTCCTCAGCTCAGAGTTCTCAGATTCCAGCACCTGAGACTTTTTGGCAACTATGTCACGGATCTTCTCCTCTTGTTCTTCCCGTGCTAAACGCAGTTGCCTCACACATTCCTTGAGGGCCTTGTCTAGGTGGCTGACTCGATCCTCTAGAGCGGCATTCTTCTGAGAAGAAGCTTCAAGTAAGCCTTTGAGAGCATTAACTTCTGCTTCAGCTTGTTCCCAACCTACAAATTACAAAAGAGTTATCAACAACAAGATTACGAACAATGCAACATAGAAGGAACAGAGCAAATTTCCCATCAGTGCAGATTTGATAATTGTCATTTACTGCTGGAAGAATGACTCGATTTGTTCTCACTTACAGTGACTTACAGATGAAATTTAGAAACAAAATAATCGAGCTAATAAACTGAAAACAGACTCGATTTGTTCTCACTCACTAAGGAGCATGATATACCTGCAACAGCCTCTTCTGTGACTTTAGCGTGCTGCTTCACCAAATCCTCTTTTGCTTTGATGGCCAAAAGTGCAGCAGAAAGTTTTTCATTCAAACTCTTCATAGTCTCCTCAACCTCTTCATCTCTGACATTGGAGGATATGTGTGGTTCTACTGATTGACCATGCTGCGAAGTAAAATCATTCAAAATAGCCCCTGCTGCTACCTTGCCATTCAACGATTTTGTGACTCCAGCTTCTTGGCTATCATTACTTCTAATAGAGGATTCAAGAGTGCGGCCAATGCATGAAGAATTATTTGAGACAGGCCTCGGAATCTCCTGGATCAAAGTAAACTGAACTATAAATAAACTATCTTCATGGAAATAGCAAATCATTTGTTTCAATATTCAAATTGTGACCAGAGCAAGCACAAGAAGTTTTCTATATGTAGACCACATTAAAAGTGCTTAGTCATCATAACCCATTCGTGGCTTTCGCCCACTTACTCATATAGAGGATAAATGTCAACTAAAAACCTATTTCAGTAGTCAAATCAAAAGAAAATTCTTATTCCACGAAGTGTGCAAAGAAGTTGATTGTCAAAAAAAGGGTATTTAATGGGATTAGTCTTGCACACCTTAATATTACTAGATAACAACACCAATGCATGTACCTCAAAGAGATAAAATCAATTTGCTCATTAAACAGCAATGCAATTTTTTTTTCTCTCTTTGGCCGCTTGCCAGATCTAAGCAGGCTACATCACGTGTCACAAGCAAATTAAGGGATGTAACTCCATTCAGTAAGCGGCGCTATCATTGGTGAGAATCTCTTAAAGCTGACAGAATATAATCTGATTCGAAGCAAAATTTGATCAAAACTTCATCAACATCGCAAAATTGGTCCCTTGCTTAAAATATCAAATAATAAGGAATGGCCAACATCCAAGAAGGCCACAAAACTTTTAGATATATAGCGTCTTATTGAGGTTGAGGTAGCAGCATTTGAATTTCATATAGCTAGCAAAAACAAAACTGGGACTTGACCGAAAAGTTGTATCAATCAACGAACCATTGGGTAGTAATTGTAAAATTTGTGAATCAAGTTAATTTTACTCATACTTCAGTTATGTTAAGTACCAACTATTAGAAATATTTTAATCATCGGTAGAACCATCAGAAAATTTTAGCATCAGCAGAACTCAAAAGTTTTTAGTTCGCCTGTTCCTGAAAAAGGGCACATGACATTTAGGGAAAATTCTAAACAGACCAGGCTGAAGTATTAGGAAATTTCTATTCTAAGAAATTTCAGTGTCCTGCGAGTGAAAGAAAGGCCAAATTATGAAAATTTGTAGTGCACTCAAATTATATGCATAAAATAAAAGTTGCAACGTTTGTGTTCTAACATGTTATACTGCAACCAAACTGTGTTGATGAAATGCAAAGATCTTCAGGATACAAACTTAAAGGGATGAAGCTGAACCTGATCGTCAGAGCACTGCTCGGAATGTGATGACGCCGACAAAGAACTGTCGCTGCCCCCGGGGCTCTTATCCGACGGCTTGCGCCTCCAGAGCCAACTCGCACGGTCCATTACCATCAACCACTCGGAAGATCAAAAGTGGTTAGGCCGCTCTCTGGGCCAGCGCTCTATGCACGTTTCACAGATCAACATAAACAGAGACGGGATTGTATTTGGAAAGATATATCTGCACCATGAACAGAGTTGTAGGTTACTAGTCTGACTAAACAAAAATGCAGCGAAATCATCGGTCGAGATGGTGACATCAAGTTGCAGAAAAAATGTTCCAAAAGCACCCAAAAAAAAACAGAGGAGCAGAGACTTATGAGCAGAATAAAGCTAGAGACTAATCTTGTTGTTACCATTCTCCATCGCATTATTAAAAAATTAAAGCTACTGCTATCTGCATAAAGGTTCACAGGTAGAGACAAAGTTGATCTTTCTCTATCACACTATTTCCAATTTTTAATTAAAAAATGGTTCGCTGAACATTAGCAATCAAATCCGTCTGCCCTAATAGAATCTAGTCAAACAAGTAGTATGCGTGTTCCACACATCTGTTGAATCAAAGAAGGAAAAAAAGAAAAGAAAAAGGACTCTAAGGTGATACTACAACTTGGCAGACAGGAAAAAAGGCAAAAATTGGTCCCTGTCACAGCTCCAACAGCATGTGCTGCAAGACTACCGGTTCCTTTCTTTAGCACAACTTGGCCCAAACATAAGCAACCCACTCTACTGACTATCGACACCAAATCCAACCACGGAATGGCAGGATCCCAGAAGGACGGGAAAACGCAAAGGATCAACCCTACGCAAATGCAACGCGCAGAACTATGCGAGGTCAGAAATTGTCACCAGGGTCTCTTCAGAAAATTCAGCAAGCAAGGACTTTGCCTGAAGTATTGTTGCCTCCAAAATTTTCTCTGGCGAATGCTGAGGACGTATCAAGCTCAAATTCGTGCCCCCGACCCCGAGGAAGAGAAGCGCAACCGAGAAATCAGAATCATCAGGGGCCGAAAACAAGAGGCGGAAACACAAGACTCCCTAACTGTTGCAGCTTGACGCCCTATTTATTCCTCATTTCCGATTACCCAATTTATTTACCTATTAGTAAACCCCCAGTAAAGCCGCGGAATCCAGCACCAATCTCGTAAAAAATCCCGTCTTGCCCGCGCCCAAATCAGTCCCCGTACTCACTGGAAGACTCTCGACTCGCCTGAAGAAATGGGGGGAGAGGAACGGAGCAGTACTTGACGAAGGAAAATCTCATGGAGTGGTACAGCCCAGCGGTCAGTACCAGCAAGGACTGGGAGGAGGATGGGGAGGGGGAGACGAAGCCGCCATTAATCAATCAATGGCGGAGGCATTGATACCTGGAGTTACGCCGGTGCACGGAGAATGCCGCGCATCACACAAGAGGACTAGTCCCTCTCTCTCTCCGTGACGAAGAACGCCGTACTGCTTCTCTCTCCCCTCCCCTTTTACCTCGGTGCAGGCAGGCCAGCCAGCTCGCGCGCAGTGTGTGGGGGTGAGGAAAAGCGAGAAGCCTCACACCGCGCCCAGCTCACCCGGATCGAAGCGGAGGCGGGGACAACGGCGCAGGAACGGAGCCGAGACGGGAAAAAAAGAAAGAAAGCGGCCGCGGAAAAGCGGAAGGGGGCCACACCACCTGCGGGTCTCCTCGCCGCCGCCATGTGAGGGGGAGGCCACCCAAGTACGGCTTGGATCCCCTACCCCTCCCTCGTATGCTCTCGAGCCTCGAGGGGAATGGCGGTGATGAAGACGAGCAGCTCTGCAGGGCGCAGGCAGCAGCCGCCCACAAGCAGAGGCGCGTGCGTGCGTCGGCGGGCGCGGTAATAAATGCGAGGGGATCCAAAGCTGCTGCCTGCTGCTATTTTCCCCACTCCCGAAATGGGAACCAAGAAAAACAAAAATAAGAAATTCATAAGGGAGCAGTGCACGTACAGTAGAGACGCTAGGCCGCCATTGGCGTCTTCTTCCAATCTTCTTCCTCCTCGCCGACGACGACGGCGTCCCTCTGCTGCTCCCCGTTTCGTGACTTCTTCCCGCGCGGCGGCGGGCTCAATTGCTCCTCGAACCAGGGAACACCGCAGCCTTTTCTGGCTCTCCCCTCTCGGTCCACTCCCACTCCTCTCTCTCTCTCTCTAGCTCATCCTCAGCAGCATAGCACACACAGCAGCAGCTGTTGTTTGGAGTAGTGCACTGTTCGATGAAGCACTAACCACCGGATTAGCGGTGGGGGATTTAGCCGACGGTTCCCGCCTCCGTCGCTTGATTGCGAGATTCCAGCGACAGGATTAGGGACCTGTAATTGTTTATCTTGGTTTCTTTATACAAAAATTAAACTTAAATCCTTGACTTTGAGTGAAGTGAAGGCTGGTGTATGTATGCAGCTTGGCCGTTTCGTGCACCTGACGACGGGGCTCCTGTCCGCTTGCCTGACCGCACCGTTTCGGTTTGGCCGCTTTTGCGGTGGCGTTTGCATGTGGTGGGGCCCTGGCGCGCGGCAGGCGTCGGTTGCGCGTGCGGTGCGCGCCGCCGTCCGTCGGCGATCCGGCGGCCGAGAGGGAGCGGAGGCGGTGGCCGGCGCCTGCCACCGTGCAGGTAGCTGGTACTGGTTGACTGCCCGAGGGTGAATGAATGAATGACCATGAATGAATGAACTCGTTTCATCCAGCGTTTCGGTTCCCATGACGAAACCAGCAAAAGCACGTCGTCGTACGAGTGGAAAGGCGTTTCGTGCGTGAGGTTTGATGGGGACTGGAAGACAAGGACTACCTTCGTTTCTTTTTAGGCGTTTTGGGAGTTTGAATTTTTTCTTAAATATAAAGCGTTTTGAGAATAAGATAAACTTTGTGGTAGGTGAAAGAGTTAGTGGAGTGATGGGATGAGGAAAAAATGAAAGGTATGGTAGTCTTTTAACGCATTAACTATTTCTGTTTTTAAATACTAGAAAACCCTACATTTAGAGACGGAAGGAGTAACACGCACGCCGTGGGTACGGAGGAGTACACTAATGGGGATTTTTGGCGTTCCAGTTTTTACAAAATGTTTCAGAATGATGAAAAAAAAAACTTACTAAGTACTCCTCACAGTGATAACAGAGTCGTGCTTTAGTCTTAAAGTTTAGTCTAGAGAATCTTATTATTTAAAGGTATTAAATAAAGTCTAATTACAAAACTTTTTTACAGATAGGTGCTAATTTACGAGACGAATCTAACGAGTCTAATTAAGCTATGTTTTGTTACAGTAATGCTACAGTAACCATCGCCTAATCACAGCTTAATTACACTCATTAGATTCGTCTCGCAAAATAGCTCAGGTTTCTGCAAAAAAAATTGTAATTACACTTTATTTAATACCTTTAAATAGCAAGACCTTTGGCCTAAACTTTAATCCTAAACGAAACGAACACGCCCTTCGACACTTTGGCGCCGACTAATTTTGTCATTTTGAATCTTTTGGGTGCGTATTGCTGAAGTCATTTGTGTGCGTAACCTTTGCCATAGCGCACCTTTTTCCTATACTCCCTAACTTAGCTTGGTGATCTCGCAGGATGGCCCACCCATATATGCGGTGACAACAGAGTGGAAACACTACTAGGTGAGACATGTCTGTCACGTTAAGCTCACTCAAACGGATCGTGGCCGTTCTGCTCAAGCAGAGGGCCCTCCTACGTTGCATGTGTCAACCGTCAAAGTGCCCGTTTCCGACGAAGTATCCGATCTGCAGCGGATTAGATTCTTAATCTGGTAGCAATGATAATGATCGTCGTAATTGCATCATTTCGTAATTGATGGGGCGATGGCTTTGCCATGCGGTACGTCACACCAACCAGTAGAATGTGTTGCTGGTGCCGTTAGATTCCTTCCTCGCCACTAATGATTCCAATTACATTCTTTCGATCGATGTTTAGTTAGACGTTCCTATCAGACTGTACTCCTAGTACATTATTTCCGTATTTGGTTTTTCAGGATAGAAGCGGCAAGCGGGAATAAAATACGGAGTACGAGTGCAAAACTGCATTTTCTTTTCACCTCCTCCCATCTCCCAAGCATGTGCCTGCAGTCAGAAGCCGGTTGCGCAGAAGGTATAGTCCACGGGACAGCCGGCCGGTCGGCGGCACGCGCAATCATCGGTGGCAAGAAGGGAATCCTGGACGAGATGATGGGGTATCGGGACACTCGCGACCTGACTGCTGACACTTCTCGTTATCCGTTCATTCAGTCCCTGTGCTTCCGCGTTGAACAGGTGTCTTCCCTCCAGGGACACGTGGCACACCAGTGACCGTCTCGTGTGGTGGTGGAGTGTCTATCAGCGTGCGTTTATCTAGACCGTGTGGTTAGTCGATAATGTAAATGTCTCACCCAAACTGAACCCTGTAATTAAGTACCTTAATCACATATATATAGTGCATTTTATAATGTGATCGTATATAAGTCCAAAATTGTATTATTGTACCGTTATATTGCTACAGTATATGGTCCAAGCGGGTCGATCTTGCATCAAGGTACGTACTACATGGATGGCCCCATGGAGAGTAGCTAGGTCACACATGGTTGTCGCTTTAAGCTCACTCAATTGCAACCCTTGTCGTGCTAAGCAGGGACCCTACCTATCTAAGCTCTCGTGTCATCCGCCTGACCTGCAGAGAATCCAACTGATTCGCCATCACTGTCTAATTATCCTGGCAACCGCCGAATTGTTTGTACGACTCTGCGTGTACGTGTACTTGTCACACCAACCGCTAACATGTTGCCTGTTGATAATCCGGTGGTTCTTAATCATGAGACAATAAAATGCCGTGGCCCCACTTCTCATGCGAAAAACTTGTGGGCCGCGCGCCATTGCCTCAAAGCAACAGAAAAGCAGGTACCGAGATTTGGTATTACGCATACATACGTATAGTACCATTCTACGGTGCCTTATCCATGTTATGATCGAGTTAAAAAGATGTTGCGACTCGTAGGCGCCACACATATGCATGCATGCCGTGTGGAAAAGTTTACCATCATTGCCGAATCCAAGAGCTTCCTTTCAAGCTACATGATCGAGTTGATGGTTCCAACAAGAGAAAAGCAAGCGAAGAACTAGGCGGACGAACAGCAACCTAGGTTCCAATCCAAGTCTGCCAGCGAGGAGATTAAACAAACTAACCACTCAATGAAAAGCTCCGATACACTACTAGCATGTGACTTGAACCACACACCGTTTCCCTTCACAACTTTTCAATCATGGCTTCATCATCAAGATAGCCATTGCACACAATGGATTAGGACCCAATCTAATCTATTGAACCGGGGACATTAAAAACTCGACCTCCAGGGGCAAACCGTCCCGCGGCATTTTATAAGGAGAAGACTTTCTCACACATGTCGAGAAAACCTCCCGAACCCCTCATCCCACCCTTACACCAGAAGCCACACACCGTGTGAGAACGGTGAGTCTCTTAACCAAGTGCTTTAAGTAGAGAGAGGCGAAGGGATTCTTTTTGTGAGAACGAGGAGTCGAACTCCAGTCGGCAAGGTGCCAGACGCACGTTTTACCGCTGCGTTGAGCGCACGTTCTCTAAACCGGGGACAGAAAAGTGTTTCGATAATACATTCTGGAAGGAAATTCTACGGACTTGCCGCAACCACACCATCATATGGGCATTATTCTTCATATCTAATTACACAATGGATTAGGACCCAATCTAATCTATCGGACACGTGCATGCGGTTTCCCTCCCGCTTTATTTGAAGCGAGAATTGCACACAAATTAAACCACCTCATAAGTTACTTGGTGTTTGAGATTCCCACCCATATCTCATTTTGCTACAATACCCAGCCATCCATCAGAGTTTATTGCTGAAACCGCACCTCAATGTTCATATGCATAATTAGGAGCAATATAACTATATTGTACAACTTACGCGGTTTGACCCAACCATAAAACTATATGTTGGGTCTACTTGAAGGCTGAATGCTTGGCTTCTTTTGAACTCAAAATTATCTACCCTCCTACATTATTGTTATTAGTGGAACGAAGAAGTCAAAAAGCCGATGTTCGTAAGATTGTTAGCAAAACAACACGAATACAATGAATAGACAATATTAAACTGTAACCTGCAGTGTTTCGTTTAGCCTTTTTTTTCACTTGAAAGCCCGGGTACCCACATGCTTCGTCACTGATCCTTACGGTGCATATGCCCCCATAGATGCCTTTTTTTTTATTGTTACTATCAAGAAGAGTATGCCATAAGAGGTTCTAGTCATATCAACGAAGGCAATCAAGAGGCCTAGGCGGTTTATAGTGGTTCGCAATTTGCGATTCCATGTAGGCTTATAACACACTAAAATAAGACTACATGGAAATTTCCTTCCATCTTTTCGATTCTCCGATGATGACCTTTCGCTGTCGCACAAAATACAATTTGACCCTCGAAAGGGTTTTCTAGACTATTTTCATTCTTAGTGAAACTATGCTGGAGCTTTTTCTTTTGCACAAGGCCGGCCAGCAATTCTTTTTTTTTTTTTGGGTGCAAAATTTTGAGGTCAACGTTGTACAGAACCTACTATCGTAGATTGGAGCGGTACACAACATCGTTTCGGGTTGCATAGCTCGTTCGTTTGCGGGATCCAGAATGATCACCGATGGATTCGCAAGCTAAGGAAATGGTCAGCCAGAGCCTCCGTCCACGGCGCATGCATGGCTGCCATGCATGTTGCTCGTGATCGGCGGCCCCTCATTAACCAACCAACCAGGGATCCCCAACGCACGCATGCAAGGAGTGGGGTACGTACGGCCCGTGACTTGCACGTGTGGCCCATGCCGCATGGGAAGAGGAGGATCGCTCGAAATCTCGAACCGAACCGCGCAGCGCGCTCGAGAATCACGGCGCCTCGCTTTGAGCGAACGAACCCTATGCATGCATGCAGGACCAGGCATCAACAAACCATCCTAGATCCGATCTGCCGCAGCCTGCAGCAGGCTATATATAGATGACGGAGGCAGGGCAAAGCAAAGCAAAGAAGCCACAGCCGCCGCGAGAGGAGAGGAGAGCAGTAGCGAGCCGTCCCCCGCCGGCGAGAGGAGAGCGAATTAAGCCCGGTAGAGGAGAGGACACGTACGGCGCTTCTTGGCGACGAACATGGCTGTCAAGTGAGGTTTGGACTGACTGCACCGACGATCTTTGTCATCGGTTTGGTACCCAAGACCGTGCTTGACCGACATGTTCCTCACCACGAGGCGTCTGATGATATGATCATGGGAGGAAGCAAAGTAACCAGACGAAACAAGTCGTTTAATGGAGGTGTTGGACTCACTACGTACCTTGCGTGTGTATGCATGCATGCAGGAACGGCCGGCCGCTCCACCGCCTCGCGCATTCCGGCGAGAGGACAGTTTTGGATTGCAGCGGCCTGCTGCCTGCTGGTCCGATCCGGCGTCTTAATTTGTCATCGTCCGTTGTGTCCAAGACCGACGTGTTCTCCGCCAACTAGTCGCCGGAGGGAGAACCTGGGAAAACAAGTCATTTGATCAGTACTGTTTGCGGTGTTCGACTAGCTACTAATGAAACTGCCCTTTTGCATATGCATGCATGCAGGAATCGATGACGCCACACGTGGGTTCTTCCATTCCAGGCGACGAACCTCGCGTCGTTGGCGACCTACGCCCGACGCGCTCAGATTCCAAGACACTCCGCTCGCGGAAGATCGAAAGAGATTAAGAGAGCACCTCCTGCTCGTGTTTATTGTGTTTCTGATCGAAAGAGATTAAGAGAGCACCTCCTACATCTTCATTTTCTGATGAGTTCTTGTCGCTGCATTACATTACTTCTGTTGATAACTCGTGCAAATTCTATTTGTGCATAGAAACGTACTAGTATTTTTTTTTACACAAAAAAAATACTAGTATTGAACAAGTGCAATATGGCCAGCGTCGCGCCTGCTCTTCTCGTCCCGGGAGGCGGGCCGGACGGCCACGACGGCGCCGCTCGACGCCCTCGCACTATCCAAGACGCCACGCATGGGTTCCCGGCGACGAACCCCCATGGCGCACCGCTCGTCGTCGGCGACCTGCATGCGCCCGACGCGTCTCCGGATTCCAAGACTCTGGCCGCACGCGGAAGACCGGAAGAGAGCTCCCTGTCTCCTGCTTTTCTTCTTCCCCTTCTGCTTTTCCTCCCTCCCCTGCTTCTTCTAGTGCTGATGGTGTGGCGTCGACCGTTGAGGTTCGTCGGACCTGCGAGCTCAGACTCCTCGCCGTTGCAAGTCACTCGTAGTGCTACAACTATGTTATCATCTCCACCTTAATAATAAATAAAAGGGACATTATATCTTCATTATTTTTTTGCTGAGCACTTGTGTGCATTAATTTTGGTCGATAAAACTGTCGGTGTATAACTATTCTTGAATTCGTGCAAGTGCAACCTCTGTTTGTATACATACAAAATTACCATAAACTATTTTGCAGTGCATAACTAATATGAACACTGAATGCATATAATCACGTTTTATACATCTCGTTTTTGTTGCTGTACTATCAAAGGTCAGAGTTAGCGCAAAATGTGGCACGTTAGGGGCTGGAAATGGCAGTCGATTTGCAACAGTTTCAATTCCTGCAAAAATTACATTCTACATCTATTCATTTAGATGACAACTCGAGCAGTCTTTTTGCAACGTGATCCCGGTCAGAGAAACCCCGTAAGTGAGGCACGTGCCGTTGGAAAGAAAAGTAAAGCATAATCCAAGAACTGATTTTTTTTTTCAGGCTGTAAATCGGATGAAAAGGCGACAAGGGAACCGAGGACATTGACACGGTATCCAAAACATAAATATGACTATGACTTTTTATTATAAAATATATTTAAAGTGTACTTTCATGAAACCATATTTCAATACGAATCTACTCATATTATTTTCACATTTCTAAACTTAACACATAAACAAATATTTGAAGTCAAAGTTTAAAAAGTTTGGCTTAGGACAATCTTAAAACAACTTACTTTAGTGACATGGAGGGAGTAGGCAACATGGAAGTTGAAAGGAACCAACCACCCAACAAAAATCTCATCATAATGTGTGGAACATTAGCTTCAACAACAAGTTGCATGGTGGGTGCAAGTAAGTCACACTTCTTGTAAAATGCTCAAATCAGTCATATATTTTGTTTAAGTTGTGCTTTTGACATCAAAAATTGACATCATGGTTAATATCTGACGACATGGCGTCCATGTCAGCTCCAACATAGATGATTCTTTCACAAAAACACCCTCACCCCCTAATTAATAACCATGGTTGCTCCCTGAAGAGCATTGATGAGGACATCTCTACTGATACTATTGGTCCAATGACAAGGAGTAGAGCTAAACAATTGGAGAAAGAAATGCACAATCAGGTGAACACTAACCTTGCTTTGTTAAATAATATTACTTGTAATAACTCAGTACTGCCGAGTTCTTGTTTTAATATTTTAAGGAACAATGGCATATATGAGAGCAAATGGGATGATGATAATTTATCTCCACCAAGCCTGCTACTACAAGATGCATGAAACCAAGTAATTGAAAGATTGGTTCAGAGTTGAACAAAGTTGAGATAAAGATGAATAGGTGAAAGCTATCCCTTGTTTAGTAATATTTTGTTACAAATAAATAAATATTACATTTTGTTTGCACGTCACTTTCAGGTGTGCCTCTAGTAGTGTTGCTCACGTGCAAAGGAAGCAGAACTTGATGCATCATTAACAAGACAAGTGATTGGAAGAGCAATCATTATTTAATTGGGAGACAAAACATCTAGCAAGTCAAAAATTCTGCACGCAAGTTATTGGAAGACCAACCATCTAGGAAACTCCCTTGGCTGCGCATGCAAGGAGTGCTTCAGAATTCCAAAGATTTAGTTAATATATTATATTATTTTGTAACCTGAAGGGTCTAGCTAGAACTATATACGTGAATGTGTAACCAAGAGAGGGGGACTTTTTTTGACTTCTATTTCAGAATACACAAGATTGTGTTTGTTCATCTTCCGTGAGTCTTGAGAGGCTTGCACACTTGTTCTTTCGATTCCTGAGGGAGTTGTAGAACGCTGAACTATGGTTCACCTAGTTCGTGCCTTCACGTCTATACGGCGTGATTGCGTGGGCTAGCTTCGTTGGTACGTGGAAGGGCAATTGTCTCGGTAGTTCGTCGTGTGAGAAATCTCACGATGCACTGCCTCCTCGTCAGGTCACGGATCAATAGTTATCAAGTTCTTGTTGGATCCTTCGAGAAGATCGGGCCGCAAAGGTTGCTCTTGCGTAATCCATACGCGTGTGCATATCATCTGGTATTCAGAGTTTAGATTACTCGGTAGGATCATCTCTACTTGCTACTTTTGTTGAATTTTTTTCCTACAGTCCACACAAACCCCCCAAAAAAAAATCCTAGCCCTTTGATTTGCATCTGAATTGTAGTTTGCTTTATCGAGTTTTCAATCCGTTGAGTCTTGTCTAGTTGCTGAATTTTTTTTTCTTGCTCGTGTTCCACCATTTTTTTTTCTTTGGGGCCATCTATCTTCATATTTTTGGTCTGCTACTCCATAAGTCTAAAAAAAAACTGCCACAAAATTTCCTTGTTCTGTTCCCTTTCGTACCACTGGTCTGAACTGTTGAAAATATATATATATATAAAGAAGAACAAGAAAAGAAAGTGCAAAAAAAAAAAAAAGAGTGAAAGAGAAACCAAGAAAGTTTTGATCACAATTGCAGTTCTGTTGGTGCAAGAAAGAGGGGATCGAATTCAGTTCTGTTGGTGCAAATTGATTTCTATACAGTCCGTTTCTCTCTCTCTCTCTCTCTCTCTCTCTCGTTGCTATCTTGTCTGCACTACATCCATCTCAATCAGCAACTTGGATTTGTGATTCATTTGGATTATTATTCGATTTTGCATCACTACTTTCAGATTGCACACGCCTTGTATTTTTTTTTTTACCCACCCAGCCCCACCCAAAGCACTTGTGAGTTTAATCACCGTCGTCTCTAGTACAATCGTTCTTCCACTACTATATATACTGCTGCCCCGGTTCTAATTCTCTCAGGGAGACAAAGAGCTCGTGGAGTAAGTGGTGAGGGAGTGTTTCCACATACAAACTTTGTACATATATATTTCCTACCTTGCTGTACTAACATGGCAGGAGAGAACAAGTCTGCATCGAACAATGGTGGTGCTGTTTCGGCGGCTGAATTTCAGGAGATGCGTACACAAATGAACCAATTGATGCAACAACTACAAGCTCTCCGACCATTTCTCCCAGAGCAGCAGCCTGAGGGGAGTCGACGCAATGAAGTTGCACATGATAATTTTGGCCATGCAGCCTTGGAGAGTGAGGCTCACCGCATTGCTTCTGCAGTTGGTGGCGGTCGCCGACGTATTTTTGGTCCTAGTCACTCTAATTTTGTTGGTTGTGCTGAGCGAGTTCCTATTGGAGGGGCTTCAAGAGATGACATAGGCGCTGAATTTGATAATGGTGGTGGCCAACGGGGTGCATATTATTTTCAGTTTCGTAATTATGATGATCACTGCCATGGTGATAATGGTGGTGATGGACGCTATGGTGATCGCGATGGTCGACGATATGATGATGGTTTGGCAAAAGTCAAAGTGTCTATACCTGCATTTACTGGGAAGGAAAATGCTGATGAATATTTTGAGTGGGAGACAAAGGTGGATCAGATATTTGATTTGTATGACTATCCAATAGAAAGAAAGGCAAAGCTGGCTGCAATTGAGTTTAAAGGATATGCTATCACCTGGTGGAATCAAGTCCGTGCTGAATTTCGATGTGTTGGACAGGATTATATTACTTGGCATGACATGAAGCGGGAAATGAGGCGTCGTTTTGTTCCAGCATATTGTTCTCGTGAGCTGCACTTACGTCTGAAACGACTTGTGCAAGGTAGTCGTACAGTGGATGAGTATTATCAAGAAATGGAGATGTGGCTTCTCCGTACAGGTATCCAAGAAGATGAGGAGTTAGTGATGGCTCGTTTCTTGGTTGGTCTCAACAAACAAATTGTTGAAAAAGTTGATATGACCGGTTATCACAATATCACAGAATTGGTCCACTTTGCAAAAAGGGCTGAGCAACATCTTATTGAATCTTCTAAGAATCGTGTTGCATTTTCAGCAGGGAACACTAATTCTCAATGGCGTCGTACTGAGCAACATGGTTTGGGACCTCACACATCATCATCACGGCCTCCTTTTATGTCTTCCCATTCAGCATCATCTCAAGGAAAATCACTAGAGAAATAGGCAAAGATGTGGCTACAAAACAGTCTAGTTCCTCTAGTGCTCCTCCAAAGAAAAAGACAAGTAACATTGAATGCTTCAAATGTGGTGGACATGGACATAAGAAGGTTGAGTGTCCAAATCGCCGTGTCATGATAGCTCTTGCAGATGGTACTTATGACTCACAAAGTGAAGATGATGATGAATGTGGTGACATTATTTTACAAGATGGACACTTAGAGACTCTTGAGTATGAGGCGGAGGATGGTGAGGAAGAATTGGGTCTGAATTTATTAGCACTACAATCCTTCACACATTTTGATGAAGCATATTCTTGTGACATCACAGAAGAGATTACTTGTGCTGATTTTGACGAATTGCTCACGGATACTAATGTGGTGCTAAAATCTATGTTGGGTCTAGTGGTTGCATGCTGGCTGTTAGCGCATTTTCAATGACCTCCTCACATACTTTGTCATCCGCTCTGTGTCCTGTTAGTAGCAGCCACAACAAGACTACTTCAACCCCGATCTTGGTTGATACCGACGATTTGATTTGTGCACCTGAATTTGGAGAGGAATTAACACTAGTTTCTCTCAATAATTTGCATGCTAGCAATCAAAGTTCACATATTGAATCAGGAACAAATTGTTGCTCCTCTATTTTTGCTACAACTGACCACTCTTTGGTTGTTCGTCGAGTTTTATCCACTCAATTTGCTACAGCTGAGCAGGGGCAGCGCCATAATCTATTTCAATCACGATGCAAAGTCAAGGGATAGATTTGTCGGTTCATAATCGACGGGGGAAGCTGTAATAATGTTGTGAGTGAAATGCTAGTTGAGAAGCTTAGTCTACAAACACTTCGCAACCCTCATCCGTACCATATGCAATGGCTGAATAATTCTGGGACAGTGAAGGTCACTTCCATGGTCAGATTACCGTTCTTTGTTGGTGATTATTATGATGAGGTTGATTGTGATATTGTTCCAATGCAAGCCTGCCACTTACTTTTGGGCCGTCCATGGCAATTTGACGTGGATGCCACACATTATGGTCACTCCAACAAACACATGTTTATTCATAAAGAGAAGAAAGTGGTGCTGGTTCCATTATCTCCGGAAGACATACATGATGCTGATGTTGCTAGAAGAAAAAGAGAGGAGAGCGAGAAAAGAAAATTGAGCGAGACACAAAAAATTAGTGAGAGAGAAAATCCCAAGCCTTCCCGCTACATAAAGCCCACTGAAAACAAAAGAGTGCCACAAAAGAATCAATGTTTGCTAGCATGCAAGAGTGATTTGAGAGAAGTGAAAAACACCACAGCCCCGTTCTCTGTACTCATGTACAGAGAATCTTTATTTGCCACTAACGAGTTACCTTCAACCTTGCCTCGTGCTGTGCTTGATTTGTTGCAGGATTTCGAGGACATTTTTCCCGATGAAGTGCCACCCGGACTTCCACCATTACGTGGAATGGAGCACCAAATTGACTTGGTACCTGGTGCTTCTCTTCCGAATCGGCCACCTTATCATACAAACCCCGAAGAAACCAAAGAGATTCAGCGACAGGTAAAAGAACTTTTGGATAAAGGGTACGTACGTGAATCTCTTTCTCCTTGTGCAGTTCCGGTACTTTTAGTCCCTAAAAAGATGGTTCATGTCGCATGTGTATCGATTGTCGAGCCATAAATGCTATCACCGTTCGCTATTGTCATCCTATTCCAAGGCTTGATGACATGTTAGATGAATTGAGTAGCTCGGTTATTTTTTCCAAAATTGATTTGCGCAGCGGGCATCATCAAATTCGTATGAAAGTTGGGGATGAATGGAGAACAGCATTCAAAACAAAATTTGGTTTATATGAATGGCTTGTTATGCCTTTTGGTTTGTCAAACGCACCTTCCATATTTATGCGTTTAATGAATCAAGTTTTGAGAAAATTCATTGGAAAGTTTGTTGTTGTTTATTTTGATGATATATTGATTTATAGTAAATCTTTTGATGAGCACATTGATCATATTCGCCAAGTACTTGCCGTTTTACGAGATGAAAACTTGTATGGAAATACACTAGAACAGATATGCTGATTAGTGATGTTTTAAACGCGTCACTGACTGCTTGTAGTGACGAATTTTTCGTCATAAATCGCGATTTATGACCTTTTAGGGTCCGTCAGCAGTCGAGCGTGGTCATCGTGATTTATGACCTTTTTTAGACACATACCACAGGATGGTGACGGTTGCTCATTCATCATAAACTGAGCCGAATCTAGCCACTGGCCACGTCGGATGGCGATCCGACGTGGCTGCTGACATGGCATCGCTCATTTTCGTCATAAATCGTGATTTGGTCCACTAACGTCCCAATTTCAGCTGGGCCGTTTTGTTACTGTTTCAGCAGCATGTAGGTCCAACAAATACGGTGGGTCCCACACAAAGTGGGCCGTTTTGTTACTGTTTAAGCTGACATGTAGGGCCAGGATTGATGGTGGGTACCACCAATAGTGGGCCATTTGTTACTGTTCCTTTGTGGGCTGAATGGGCCGGGTCCACATGTCAGTGGGCATTTCGTCACGGATTTTTTCACGGTCCAAATAGTGCCCGGAAGAAGCCCAACGTAATTATTGGGCCGTTGCGTTTATAGCCCATACACGTAATTTATTTCCGTTCATACAGCAGCTGGGCCGGGTTGCCATTTTGCTGCTGGCCCATTTCTTTGTCCAATTACAATCCCAAAACTCATTTATATTGGAATTGATGTTACACAGATGACAGAACAGAAATGACATAATATATATACAAGCTTCTTGTTGACTGTTCATTAACATGTGCCGCAGAGGCATAATCCCAAATAACTAACAAACGAAACTACATCCATCGCACAACCAAAGGGTAAGGAGAGCATACTTAAGATTTCAATGTACAGTTTGTCCAGAACGAGACAAGTGATGGAGCTTCAGCAGTTTCTCCAGGCGGACATTGTCAGCTTCAGTTTGCTTCTTCAAACATTCAATCTCATCGGAATGATACTTCCTTGCTGCATCTGCTTCTTTTGCCTCCTTCTTCAACGTTGCCAACTCTTGATGCTGCTTATCCATCAGTCGTCGAAGTGCTTTGTGGCATTCTTTAGTTGTCAGAACTTCAGCATGAAGCTCTTGTAAACGGTCGAAGGGGTCCTTGGAGAGTGACTTGATGCCCACAACTTCAACAACTGTACCAGATCTCACGACTTGAGGGCCAACTTCGTTATCAACATCCTGGCAAATAAAGAGCGTCAACTTGAGGACCAACTTCGTTATCAACCTCCGCAGCGCGATGCATCACTTTCTTCTGGAAAGATGTGGACAAAAATGTAAACGGTATGCTTGCAACGACAAAGGAAATGAAGCTTTCGTGATTGGTTATCTAAGGCATCGTTCCTTTAGCTTCTTACCATAGAGATGTAGCACTGAGACCCTGTGGATTCGATCCCCTCACTCTTCTGTTCCATTGTCACACGCTTTTCCTGCACATGGTGCATTATGGTAAGATGAGGTTATCTGATATAGTATGCTTTACATTGAAAGAAGCCAAATGAGATTAACAGTGTTCATAAGATATAAAATTGATGCAATCAGACGTTGTGATACCTTCTGGAAGGGGCTTGACTGCATCTCCAACAGGTCTTCGGCTGGTAGGTCTCCTTTAATTGTTGTTCCTTCCACATGCATATAGAAGCGACGTCAAATGAATGTAATCATCAAAGTATGTAGCTGTACTCGAGTGTGCAATAAGCTTTATTTGGGGTTGCAGTGCATTTTGATGAATACATTCAGAAGCATAATCATCAGGTATAGCGCTGTACTCTTTGGGTAATAAGCTTAAAATACTAGTATACTACTCAAGTAAATACAGATTATCATCATGGTTCAAGCATTCGAATGGGAAAGGTACATATGTAGTTAATGTAATGGAACTACCAGGCTGCTTCCAATGAAGTAATTTAACCTACGTTTAAAGTCAAAAACAATATTAAAGTGGCGATATCAGGCAACCACAAATCCCCGCTCCAGATCTGAAGATTTTTCTGGATTTGTAGCTCAACAAAACGGACCAAAGCTATATACGTATGAACTCAGCATTACACAGCACTCACCGCATCCCACAAACAATCACAGACAACCTAAACGAGTATCAAGTGTTTTGCTTGTGCCTACGAAACAAGGAAAACAAGTACCTTCATGCTTCCGCTTCAGTCCCGCATTCCCCACTGGTGTCGTCGGAGTCTGGAGAGGAAGACGTGCCATCGGTGGTTGCGCTCCGAGAAGAAGGGGCCGAGAGAAAAGGCGATGAGAGTCAGGAATGGGCGACCAGGGAGGGGGGCGGGGGGGGGGGGGGGGGAGGATTGGTGATCCCAGCAATGGTGAGACTAGAAGAAGAGCTGGGGATTGGGGATGGCTCTGGTTTTTTTTTTTTTTTGAACTGGGGGATGGATCTGCTCAGGAGAAGGATAGGGATATTTTAAGAGTTGGCCAAGGTACTTTGCCAAAATACCCTTCGCGGAGACACGAAAGCGTTCGGGAGGACAGGCACAAAATCGACATTTCCCCGTTTCGCCCATCCTCGAACGAAATTTGAATCCCCAGCGCGCGCTGCTCAGCGGCGAGTTTGAGCGGGTGGCCAAAAGTTGGGCCAGGTCCACGTGTCAGTGACCCTGGCTCATGTCAGGGGAACCCTGCCCCAAAATTTTGGCCGGTTCGTCACTAATCGGTTGACTATCCGTCCCTTTACTAGACGACATTAGTAGTACACGTTTGGTTACGTACAGGTCCAGCTTCAACGAGAATCAGAAAAGTTTCATCAGATTCAATCAAAAAAAGATTTCACAACCTGAAACAAAAAAATCGCTGAAAACGTTTGGCCATTGCTCATGAGTTTGGTTATATTCATTAGAATTCTCTCGAAACGTGTCTGACCAGATAGTCCATTCATACAAAATGCGAAGGAGTCCACAACTTTAATTTCCATTTGAAAACACGTCGAGTTCAAACATGAATATCTTTCGTTATATGAAAAGATTACAAGGCAAGCTAGAAGACTAGCATAAACAGATTTAACAGTCATATGACTGTGATGACAAAAGTATCACCTCAGAAAATAAATAATAAAATTTAGGTACAACAAGATTTAACAGTCCAAACACTCCTCATCAATCTCCTTCCTCGGTCTGAGGCAATGACGACATCGGCCATTCTGAAGAAACAACCAGAGATGCAGGAAAGCAGCTCTGGATTGCCACTGCCGCCGGCTACCCGGCGATGGTAGGACGATGTCGATCATAGCATAAAGAGAAGATGAGAAAGGACGACGACGACACAACCACTCTGGGATCTCATACGAGTTCTTCAGAGATCTACGAAGTAACCTATTACGAGATCTCCAGAAATCCACTTTGAATCTCCTGGAGTTTGCAAAGATGAGGGAGAAGTTTGGCCATGGCAGTCTGAGCGGGTCCTCCATGGAGATGGAAGTAGACAGTAGCAGAGGAAGCGACGAGTAAGAAGGTTATGAGACTGGAGAAGGAGAACCTCTCACTTTGCCGCATTATTAATAGGCCCGGGGGATGAGAAAAAAGGGATAAGGAGTGCTCGAGTTGTGGCGTGGTGCGACGAATCTGTAGAACATGGTAGAAGTCGCAGCCTTCACGGTATATTCCCCTGATAAAATAATCCACACAAAGGATCATCTCGTGCACGTAGGCGTAGCCCATGATGACATACTAGTACAGGTCATTTACTTTCACACTGCGAGAATGCGATAGTCTGGTGTAGCCTTCCCAGCTCCCGGTGCGGAGTGGCCGCAGGCGTGCACGGCGTTGGGCCTGGAAAAGATCGTGAATCGATTTCACCGGTGCGTATCAACTACAAAGGAAAAATGGAGGAATTTTGTACGATTCAAATCCTGTAGGAATGTTTCCTGTGACACCCTTTGGAACAAAGGATTGTGCTCTTATAAATCCTATGAAATTCCTATGGAATGCTTTCTTCTATTGCAATTTTGGAGGAATTCTAGCAAGAGGTCCAGCCTCTTGGAAAGTTTCCTTTGAGACTCTCTCTCTCTTTGAATTCCTTTGTTTTTCCTGTATTGCATCCAAACGTTGTGTAGAAAGTTTTCCTGCGTTTTCAATTCCTCTAGGATTGTACTTGATAGCCCAACTCCAATCCTACGTTTTTCCTATTCGTGCGTTTGATAATCCTGCGTTCCAAAGGGGCTCTTCACATGGATGTTCCCTTGCAAAATCCACGTGGTCATTTGACTAGTGAGCACGGGATCATCCCGTGAGCATCGAGTGCGCAGACTCCCTGAGGCAACTCTCGCGAAAACTCCTAGTAGATTGGATCATTGGACCGATCACTGCCCCATGGGAGCGCCTCTCAGGAATCTATATCTCGATATCTGGGGAAGCCGCATCCGATAGGCACCAGTGAGGCTCTTCAAGGCTAGAATCACTGCCCACACTATACTGTTGCATCCACAAACTAGAAACCATGCTATATACTGTATAGTAAGTAGTACTACTACTAGCATTCTCTACCTCTCTCGATGCCACGGGTGATGGGTACCATGGTACCTCCCCAGGCAATGTGGATTTCTGGATATCTTGTAGGTATAGGTATGTAATGGGGACAGAGAGGAAGGGGAGACCACATTTTGTTCGTTTTAACTTTCCTCTATAACATGAGCTGTCCACGTTGCAAACTTCAAATAGATATGTGAGCACTTGGTCGAACAAAAGTCTCACAAATGGGTCTACTTCGAATCATTTTCCAAGATATGTACTACATCGTTGTAATTTTAGCATTCATATGCAACTACAATATCAAGTTTAAAGTTCACCACAGTTAACGAGGGATGTTCCGTTGTTCACCACAGTTAACAGGGGATGTTCCCAGCCTTTTTATAACATAGATAAATTTCCCATAATTCGCGTCCTCCATTAGTGCCAAAAAGAATGAATCCCTTGAGTCCCAATCACATCATGTGTACAAAGTATAGTGCACGTTGCAAATACTTGTCAAAATAAAGGAGAGAGATAGAGAGAAAGGGAGAGACTTTTCCTCAAGAGTTCCCTGCTTTTACTGCGCCTACTCTCTTGCTTCGCGAGAATCCAGCCCCCTTTCCTCCACTTTGATCTTTCCACCCAGAGCAGAGGATCCCTACAAAAACTAGAGGGGAGGAACAAGCAGGGATCGCCGTCGGTGATGGCGACTGCTTCCGGCTCACTCCGCGACGACCTTGAGCTTTCAATTATTGCCTTGAAATTTTATAACAGGGGATCGTCCCCGGCTTGATCTCGTTCAACTTTTGGTAGCGCGCGCTGAAATAGAGCGGTAGACCGTTGCAACAAGGATTGTCCTGTGCCTTGCTCTGAGAACATAGTATCGTCCGAGGCCTTGCTCCGAGATTTGTCCGGGGCCTTCTTGAAGATGTCTACAGCCCCAAGCAACACCGACATACCTTTGCTTTCGGTTCCCTGCACCCGCATGTTGCCTCGCGACTGAAACTGATTTATTCCTTAGAATCATTGTACATCAAATAGATATGCTACGTGATGGCAAACACAAATCAGAGGGGATGAACAAGCAGGGATCAGCGTCAGTGATGGCGAGTGCCTCCGGCTCACTCGGCGACGACCTTGAGGTATCAATTCTCGCCCGAGTCCCCTGCCATAAGACGCTTCTCAACGCGATGTACGCGAAAAAGGCATGGCGAAAGTGGCTGTATTCGCCGAAGTTTCACCGAGAGTTTTGCAGCCTGCACTCGGGGCCGCCACTCCTCGGCTGTTTCATCAACGAATCTATCTTGGCGAGGATTGACGGTCCTTTGCTTACCTCTTTCTGCATCACTAGGGATTGTGATCCGAAGATCAATGCCATTATTAAAAATGGGGACTTCTTCCTCACCAAAGTGCTCAATCTTTCTAGTAGTGAAACTGTTAGCTGGAACATTGCCGACTGCATTGACGGATTGCTACTTCTGGTGAATTCGGTTACGTGGAAGTTCGTGGTGTACAACCCAATGACGAGATGGTCATCTGATGTTATTGATTTCTTCTGTGATGAGATTGTGTGGGATGATCTTATTGCGAGGCCTCATCTGTACCTGTTGGCGTCTCTTACGGTCACGCGGGAAACACGCGACCGCGGGGAGACACCGGGGGTTATGGATTTGTTCACTTGCACTATTTAACCAAATAATCCACAACTAGTAACAAGTACTAGATATGAATTATAAAGTTTGTCATGTTAAATAGAATATCCGCAAGCGGACGGATAACCCGTTGTAGCATTTCACCCGAGAGTATTCCAGGGTATCGTATTTATATTTTCCCAAAGGAAGACATGGTTGACAAGAGTACTTATGTTCATGGTGTTACAATCGATAAGTGACATAACCACATTCCAATGCAGGGGTAAGGTTTAATAATAATAAGGATAGTGTGACACACACGAAGGCATTCCACTCTCTCTAATAAAAGGCGAGAGACAAACCTAAGCAATGCTAAGTTAGACTAGCGAGCTACTACTCCAAAGGTACAACATTCATATAGCGTGCACAGCCTCTACCTATCATCTAGCGTCATGCAAGCACAAGCAAGCGCCTAATGCCTAGGCAACATTGGGAGATCCGGCATACGCAAGGTCTGCCTCGCGACTCCGGCCTATTTACGTACTCCTATGCCGTGCCCGAACGTGGAGGGTTCCTTTGGATGGACAGGGCTGTCACTTCCTGCCACCTACCTCTACAAACCGTGGGACACGCATATACCCAAGGGTGGATAGACTACCCCGGCACCATGCCGGCGTTACTAACCACGACTCTAGATCCCTCGAGGCACCCCCAACCCTTCGGATCGACGGGGTGATAAATCTAGAGCACCTTTGCAGGACAATGAGCCCGATGCCTAATCATGAGAACAACTAGCTTAACTAGCATAAACTAGATAAATGGGATCAAAGCTAGCACTAAGTCATGCATAAGCGTTCGTCGCTCAAGAATGAGCGACGAACGATGAACGATTAAGCAAGTTCAAGAATAATCGATGATCGAGTATGAACGAACGAAGAACGAGCATGAACGAACAACGAACGATCATACAAGACCATGATAGAACTAGCAAGCTCATAACAACTATATGAATACTTGTATTCCATAGATTAAATAACAAGTCTTACAAAGAGAGAGAAAGGATACAAGAGCGCTACCCAATTCTCCACAAGACTTTGGGAGCAATAGGGCAGCCCACTACTCAGCCTAGCACTACCTAGAATTGCCTCTAGCTCTAGTGTGAGGAGGAGGGAATGATCCTTGTGTATTGTGTGTCTTGGAAGGAGGAGGGGTACCCCTCCTTATATAGTCCTTGAAGGTCGGCAACTTTGAGGCGGTTCCCGAGGTCGGTGGCAATTAATGCAGGGGGAACCGACCTCCAGAGGTCGGTTACAAACCGCCATAGAAAGATGGGCCCAGGGGGCCACCCTGCCAGGTCGGCCGACCTGGCCAGGGGGGGTCGGCCGACCTGTGCCTGGCCCCTCCTGGGCTGGGCTTTGGCAGGTGGCTCCCCCTCTGGGTCTACTTCTCTGGTCCAGGTGCATTTGGCCTTAGTTGTGTTGGACTTTGACGAGATTTGGCCTTTTGTCTTGGGATTGTATTCCCGCGGCGAACGTTGTTTTGTAGAAGTGTTGATTCGTCGCCTTGGGGCATGATTTCACCTGGATTTCTCCCTTATTCCACCTGCACACTAAAATCTAGAGGTACATGTGGAAATAGGTTATTCTTAAATAAAGTGCGTGTAAAGAATGTCCAATCCTTCTTGTTTATTGAGCTAGTTGACGGTCGAAATTGGTCCGTAACGACCGTCAACAACTCCCCCAAGCTTACCCCTTGCTCGTCCCGAGCAAGAAGTAGGACTTTAGGTTGTTGATCAGGAGTTGCTACAATGCCTACTTCTCAAAGGTATCAAGTGTATAACAAAGATACTCATCCTTGAGTTGAATAAGTTGGCTAAGGTAACTCACCCTTGTCCCTTAGTCCTTATGGGGCTGTTGCTTTATACTTCACCTTGGGCGGTTGAGAGAGAGAACGGTATACGAGCATTTGTTTTTTTCATTCCTTGTCTTGCTTTTATTCTCCGGAGGTTTTCAAAAGGATTTTCAAAAATAAAACCAAGTTCCTCAAGTGATACTCTCGAGTCGCTCAAGTGGTGTTGTCATTCCTCACCAAGGCATGTGTGTTGCCTCATCCTACATCTAATAGGCTTTTTGTGGAGCTCAAGGTAGGATATGAAGAGAGGCATACTTGCATTCATATTTTGCAAAACCAAAAGAGTGGATCCACGGAGATAGCAAGCCATACAATCAAAGATCAAGATGTGCAAGTGTGTATATGTGGATGGTGGTGTAAGTGACTACTCCTCTTTTTGTTCACCTCTCTTTATTTTATATTTTGGGGCATGGCTATCTTTTCTTCTTTCTTTTCCCATGCTCAAAATGAGAGCAGATAAATTTTCTTTTTCTTTTCATGCTCATCTTCTGTGAGCTTTATTTTCTTTCTTTCTTTTGCATAGCCATGCCTAATTTTGATATTTCAAGATAGGTGATAAATTGTGAGGAGTGTCTTTATTTTGGTGGGTGGTATGACATGTTGCTAACTTCCGGTGTAGAAGTTTAGCATATGAGGTGGAATGTGTACGTGATCTTGATCATGAGAGTATGAAAAGTATCTCACTAGGGTCACACAATTTTGATAAAGCTCAATGAAATGACAAGCAGCATATGTAAAGGTTTTACATGAAGTACTACATATGGCTTTGGTAGGAATTTATCATCACTGAGGAACTTATAATTTTTATGATTTTCGAAAACAAAATCTCCGGAGCTTTTCAAGCTTAATTTGGAACAAGATTGCATCAGCTCTTTTTACCATATCATCTCTCACAACAACTTAGGTTCAGTGCAAGCGTATGCTACCCACAAGTTTCAGGTTCTAAGCAAGTATTTTTCAGCCAACAAACTCAAAACTTGGAGAGTACTAAGTTATAAACTAGGCATAAGAGAGAAATACGGCAGAGCAACTATTCATCATCTCAACATAGAAGGAAAAGAAACATTTTTACAGCACATAAAAAGAAACTACACTAATTATTTTTGTTCTTTTTAGTTTTGTTATTTTTATTTTGTTTTTCATATGAGAAGCAAGAACAAGCAAGAATGAAAGGAAAAGGATACAAGCTGCGATACATGATACCTCAGCGGGGGGCATGGTGTCTCCCCCCCAAGCTTGTTCTTGCTCATGGGTTTGGTGGATTAAACCCCATGTGGCGAAAGTAAGCCGAAAGATCGGCTTGTCCCCGCTCCGTCATGTTGGTGAGGTTGGTGAGCTGGGTGTCGGTGCGTTCTTGCCACTGATGGGTTTGTAGGATGTGTTGATTCAGCGCGTATTGAGTGTCTTCCGCCATGGTCTCGAGCCTTCCCATTTGCTCGGAGAGGTTGTTCATTTCTTGCTCAAAGTAGTAACCTTGAGCAGAAAATGAATGACGTCTCCCGGCCATGGGTGTCGCACCGGAGTCGGAGGAATGTTCCTCCCATTGCTGCTGCAGAGTGAACATCCTTGGGCCATGTACCGAGCCTTGCCGCGTCGAGCCGCTGGCCATATATGGTGGCGGGACTGGGTACGCACCGGGAAAGAGTCCGGCGTGACCTTGCCCCGGCGCACTATGAGGCATGGGCTGCGGTGGGGGCGCTTCGGAGCTCGATGGCTGATCCGTTCTTCGCGTTCTCCTGCGAGAAGAAATACTCCTGCGTGCACTCTCCATTTCTTGGAGCTCAATGGTTAGATTTTTGCAAGTATACAAGCGAAGATCCGGGTTAGGTAACCGAAACTCGTTTGTATACCCGACAAAATAAAATATGAGGGAATCATTTGGACCACGCTTAAGTGTATGACCGCGAATAAGATAATCTTTGTTTATGAGCATGCGAGGAGTATCAATATATTCAACATTAGCATCATGCAAAGCACCTACTCCCGCAGCGATACGTGTAATCAACGAAGTGCACTCGATAGGTCCCATCATCCCAAAATTATCTAGCCATTGGTGAATCATGTATTGCACAGGAGAAATCTTAATTTTCTCAACCATAGCATAAAGAATTTTCATTTCATCCTCGCGCACAACTCTAATATCACTCCTTGGAAAAAGAGTGATGCCAATCCACATGTGCAAAAAGCGCAAAGTAGGGTGATGGATGTGATTAGTTCTAGGCTGCACACAAGTTGAAAAACCCGTAATCCTTTCCCAAAATGCAAGCTTTAAAAAATCAGGAAGGGCATTATCAATATCAACATTGCAGCGAGTATTAAAGCCGAGTATCATGCTAAGGTCCTTCCATTTCAAACGGTATTCTTCCCGGAAAAACCGAAAAGTAATACCTTCATCTACTACTCGTAGGGTGCATAAAAACTGAAGTGTAAGCAAGCGGGAACCCGGCTCATGTACACTAGCAAAATCTTTCCACCCTATAGCTTTGAATACTCGAGAAAATTCAGCATCCATACCTGTTTGTTGCAGCAGCTCCGTGTCAAATGCTCGCGTAGGAGCAAAGATACGGTTTTGAAGAAGTGCGTAGGCGTTCGTCTCTTGCTCGCCCACCAAGTCGAGGTCGGTGTCGACGAGGAGACGATGCTCGATGTTGCCCTCTTGTTCTTCTTCCTCGGCTTCATGTGGTGGACTTGGCGGTGGCTCGACTGCGGCGCGTGAGCGAGTGCTTCGGCGTGAAGAGCTTGGACTTGATTTTGAACTTAGGGACCTCTTCAACGCTCCGTACAGCTTCTTGGCACCGGTCATGGCTGCACACAAGGAGAGCAAGAGCACAAGAATAATAGCTCCGAACGGGTTATGTTAGAAAAAATCCAATCGGCGAAACCGTTGGTTGTTCTTGTGAGCAAGAAGATCGCAACTCGGGAAAAGCAAAAACAAAACACAAACTGAAAACTAAATCAAGAGAGAAATATTTTTGCAGAATTTTTGAGGCAAGAACTCAAGTGAGTACAATGGAAAACTTGAGAGCAATGGAGTGAAGTGAGTTGAGGAGTGGAAATGAGAGTGTGAGAGGGAGAGAGCAATGGCCGGCCACCTCCTTATATGGACGAGCCATAACGGCTCATTTTGAAAGGAGCATGGGGCAGGTGACCGTTGGGGAAAAGCAGGGGGGCAGCAACGGCTACCCCAGGTCGGCCGACCTGTCCTGGTGGGGTCGGCCGACCCCCTGTGGGGCCCACTTGCTCCCCCTCTTGGCCCATAGCCTCCAACGGTCATATTATTCATGACCTTGGCTGCTATGTCCAGTAAATCCTCGGAAAAATTGCTCAGAAAGATTTCCAAATAAAATCATGCCTCGAAATTCAAATGGTTTTCGGAAAAATTAAAACTAGAAGAGAAAATGTTGGAAAATTCCAACATGTGGGGAAATTTATTGTAGTGGTACAGAGGTATTCCAAAACCTTGCAGAAAAGAGTGAAAAAGTTTTGAAGAACCAAATATTTTTGGAGATTATTTTTTTGTATGCATGGCGAGATGAAAATTCAAGTATGCTGGCGGAAAAAATTCCAACGATTGAAATAAGAATTTCTTGTGGTGAAATAAAATATGCAGGGTGATTTTAAAGTTTTTAAATGCAAGTGGTGGGTTTGAAAAAAAGAAAAATCAAAAAGGAATCAAAAGAAATGATAATGCCGATTATCCTGTCGGCCAGGGCTTCGCCGTTTTAAGTCCGGCGAGCAAGGACTTCTCCATGCGTTTCATTCTTGAGGTGCCGGTCCCGTCCTTGGAGAAGAGGATGAAGATGGCTGCACCTTCTTTACTTGCCACATTTGTTTGATCTTGGGTTGTGTTGGTGGCTTCTCAATTTGAGGGGTCGATTTCTTGACCCATAACCCCGGCCTTGTTGTTGCGGGCTTCTTGGGTTGGTACCATGACGGGTTCTCACGTTTGTCAATTTGCTTCCAAAGAGCAATGAGACTATCCGTCTTTCTCGGGGTCACTTCAACTTCTTTGATGTTTGAGGGGTTTGGCCCATACTTGATCTTGATCATCGAGCATTGTTCTTTTCGGGGTTGAAACTCGAATTTCTCCTCCTTCTCATTGATGTAGAAACGGATTTCTCCGGCCCCAACATCAATTTGAGCCTTCGCGGTGCTAAGGAAGGGACGTCCCAATATGAGGGGCGTTTCCTTGTCAATATCCATGTCCAGCACCACAAAGTTCACCGGGACGGTATGGCCTCTTATGGATACCGGCACATCTTCCGCAATCCCCATTGGAAAGCGAAAGGATGAGTCGGCCAATTGTAGCCGCATCGCTGTTGGCGTGAGGAACTTGTACTTTAATTGCTCGAAGATTGCCTTGGGCATAATGCTCACGCTGGCCCCAAGGTCGCACAGTGCGTAGTTGAAGTGGAATCTCTTGATTGCACAAGGGATTACTGGAAAGCCTGGATCAGCTTTTATTGTAGAAGGTTCTTCTCTTATTTGCCTGTTCTTCCCTGCATGGTTAGTCTTACGAGAGAACATTTCCCCTCTCGTAGTGATAACGTTAACCTTTTCAATGAGAGATTCTGGTTGCCCAGGAATCTGCTCGGAATTAGCAGAAGGAACGAGAGCAGCAAGCTGAGCTATTTGAGTTTCTATCATTTTGTTAAAACTCAGCTGATTTTTGAAAGCGGAAGAAAAACCTTCTAGCTGTGAATTTATATTTTCTAAAACTTTATCGTTGGCAGCAAGCTTTTTGTTGATTGATTCATTAATTTTAGCTTGGCCAAGAACCAAATCTTTCAAAGAGGGCTGATTATTGTAAAAACCAGGAAAGTTGTTACCTCTATTTTGATTTTGATTATATCCTTGACCTCCGTTTGGACGATACCCGTTGTTGTTGTTCATGTAGAACGCATCTTCTTGGGTGTGGGGGCAATTCTTCCCCATATGGCCCGTATCTCCGCATTCCTCACACGTCATGTGTGAGTCCAATGCACGAACACTACCACTTGAAGTGTGTTCATCCAAACGCTTCATGAGAAGGTCAAGTTTGGCGGACAACATGTCCACTTCCTTGACAGGGTGGATGCCTTTTGAGCGTGATTGGAGTCGATCATCGCTCCACCCTTGATTGGAGACCATCTTCTCTATAAGGTCTTTTGCTTGAGTAACGGTTTTGGAGAAGAAGGCTCCTCCAGCAGCGGCATCCATATGTCCACGGGCTGTTGGTGTTAACCCGTTGTAAAAGTGTTGAAGAATGAGCCATTCTTCCATCCCATGGTGTGGGCAGGCTGATGTGTATTCTTGGAGCCTTTCCCATGCCTCGGGTATGGATTCATTTGTTGCTTGCTGGAAGCTTGCAATTCTTCCACGAAGAGCATTGGTTTTGCCCATCGGGAAGAACTTAGCGAGGAACGCCGTAGAACATTTGTCCCAAGTGTCAATATTGGCGCGGTTTGCATAGAACCATTGTTTCGCTTTCCCAAGGAGGGAGAGCGGAAACAAACGGAGCTTGATAGCATCTTGATTGCCTTCTCCCGTGCCTGACGTGTTGCATATCTCTAGGAATTGTTGGAGATGAGAGTTGGCGTCCTCGGAAGCCTTCCCACAAAAGGGTATGGCTTGCACCATTGTGATGAGGCTGGACCTTATGTTAAGTCCGGCGTCACCAACGTCGACGTTGGGTCCAATGGGCACATTGGCGACGGTGGGCGCGGAGTATTCACGAAGGGTCTTTCAGCCATGACGTTTGACGTAGATGGTGCGGAAGATGCGGGTTCGCTTGTCGAGAGTACTTGAGGGGAGACGACGACGCGGTGTCGAGTCTTCCTCACAAGTGACTCGGGATTATCAACGAAGTTTTTCGGCAAGTCGAATCCACGCATACACTATCCTGTTTTCACATCAAAGAGAAAACAGATCAAGGTTAGCCTGCATGGGCAATGGTTAAACCACATCAAGTGTAATCATGAACAATCATTGTATTCTTGTTAACCAATGTCTTCCCCGGCAACGGCGCCAGAAATGCTTGTTGGCGTCTCTTACGGTCACGCGGGAAACACGCGACCGCGGGAGACGCCGGGGGTTATGGATTTGTTCACTTGCACTATTTAACCAAATAATCCACAACTAGTAACAAGTACTAGATATGAATTATAAGGTTTGTCATGTTAAATAGAATATCCGCAAGCGGACGGATAACCCGTTGTAGCATTTCACCCGAGAGTATTCCAGGGTATCGTATTTATATTTTCCCAAAGGAAGACATGGTTGACAAGAGTACTTATGTTCATGGTGTTACAAACGATAAGTGATATAACCACATTCCAATGCAGGGGTAAGGTTTAATAATAATAAGGATAGTGTGACACACACGAAGGCATTCCACTCTCTCTAATAAAAGGCGAGAGACAATCCTAAGCAATGCTAAGTTAGACTAGCGAGCTACTACTCCAAAGGTACAACATTCATATAGCGTGCACAACCTCTACCTATCATCTAGCGTCATGCAAGCACAAGCAAGCGTCTAATGCCTAGGCAACATCGGGAGATCCGGCATACGCAAGGTCTGCCTCGCGACTCCGGCCTATTTACGTACTCCTATGCCGTGCCCGAACGTGGAGGGTTCCTTTGGATGGACAGGGCTGTCACTTCCTGCCACCTACCTCTACAAACCGTGGGACACGCACATACCCAAGGGTGGATAGACTACCCCGGCACCATGCCGGCGTTACTAACCACGACTCTAGATCCCTCGAGGCACCCCCAACCCTTCGGATCGACGGGGTGATAAATCTAGAGCACCTTTGCAGGACAATGAGCCCGATGCCTAATCATGAGAACAACTAGCTTAACTAGCATAAACTAGATAAAAGGGATCAAAGCTAGCACTAAGTCATGCATAAGCGTTCGTCGCTCAAGAACGAGCGACGAACGATGAACGATTAAGCAAGTTCAAGAATAATCGATGATCGAGTATGAACGAACGAAGAACGAACGATGAACGAGCATGAACGAACAACGAATGATCATACAAGACCATGATAGAACTAGCAAGCTCATAACAACTATATGAATACTTGTATTCCATAGATTAAATAACAAGTCTTACAAAGAGAGAGAAAGGATACAAGAGCGCTACCCAATTCTCCACAAGACTTTGGGAGCAATAGGGCAACCCACTACTCAGCCTAGCACTACCTAGAATTGCCTCTAGCTCTAGTGTGAGGAGGAGGGAATGATCCTTGTGTATTGTGTGTCTTGGAAGGAGGGGGGGTACCCCTCCTTATATAGTCCTTGAAGGTCGGCAACTTTGAGGCGGTTCCCGAGGTCGGTGGCATTTAATGCAGGGGGAACCGACCTCCAGAGGTCGGTTACAAACCGCCATAGAAAGATGGGCCCAGGGGGCCACCCTGCCAGGTCGGCCGACCTGGCCAGGGGGGGTCGGCCGACCTGTGCCTGGCCCCTCCTGGGCTGGGCTTTGGCAGGTGGCTCCCCCTCTGGGTTTACTTCTCTGGTCCAGGTGCATTTGGCCTTAGTTGTGTTGGACTTTGACGAGATTTGGCCTTTTGTCTTGGAGTTGTATTCCCGCGGCGAACGTTGAGTTTGTAAAAGTGTTGTTTCGTCGCCTTGGGGCATGGTTTCACCTGGATTTCTCCCTTATTCCACCTGCACACTAAAATCTAGAGGTACATGTGGAAATAGGTTATTCTTAAATAAAGTGCATGTAAAGAATGTCCAATCCTTCTTGTTTATTGAGCTAGTTGACGGTCGAAATTGGTCCGTAACGACCGTCAACAATGGTGAGCATGCCACTAACTTCAAGGAAATTTTGGAGGTGTGCGTTGGCATCCTCCAAAGCTTTTTCGCAGAAGGGGTTGCCATTCACCATGCTGACCAAGGACGGATCCAGCTTGAAGTTCGCACCATTGGCTGCATTCTTGGCTGCGGGCAAGTTGTTGGTGCTTGGAACGGAGTACTCGCGGATCGTCTTGTTGGGCATGTTGTCAACGGGTCGAGTTGGTGAAGGAGAACGACCCTCGGGTTCGCCGCTCGAAAAACCGACCTCGGGCAATGCCAGTGGGCGAGTTGGAGACTTGAGTCTTTGACGAACTCGCCTCAAAATCTACTCGGGGTTCTCGGTGTTGTTCTCTGGAAGTGAGAAACTGGACATGCATGTCCTGTTCGTTCAAACACAAGAGCAAGAATGAAAAGGGTAAGCCCGCAAAGGATAGCGGTAAACGTGCAGCAAATTTCTATCAAGAACGATATCTTTAGCCTATTGCTTCCCCGGCAACGGCGCCAGAAATGCTTGTTGACGGTCTCTATGCCCTATTAATTTAATTCATGTTAAACCGCAAGCGCACGGTGTACCATTGCAGCATTTCACCTCGGAGTATTCCGGGGTATCGAATTTCCTCAGGGAAGCAACTCGGATAAAGTATATCGATACTTGATAAAGACTTAACTACAAGAATACAACTAATCCAATGACGGGGGTAAACTCAATGATAGAATAAGATAGGAGTGAATCACACTATCAAAGAGGTGTCAAGTCGCCAAGTCGTAGGTAAGTAAATCTATTTGGTATAACGAGTGAGTACAACGATTTCTAAGTGTTGGCAAAATGAGGTTCAAGTCCTAAGTTGATTCTAAAGCTATATCGATCTCACGAGGGCTGTCACTACCTCGATCTGATTCTACACTTGAGGCATTGCCTTAGTCCTGTCAGGATTTATGGGCACCTACTGAGCTAACCGAACATGGCCGACTTCAAGGGACGGACAAGGCTGTCACCACTTGCCGCCTACGGCCCCCGTGGGCTTCGCCGTATTCCACAGGTAGCGCTAACCTAGGCACCACGCCTACGCTAACAACTAATATCTCGCCTAGTGTACACTTAAGCAAAGCGAGAAAGTCAAACGACTCTTCGTGTTAACTGACGAAGAGAAGTTCCCACCGAGGAACGCTCAGCACAAGACGAATTACCCACTAAAGATAACTTAAGGACTTTGCTCTAAATCAAGCAAGGCATAAACTAGAACTTGCAAGATATAAACAAGGACCAACTTTATATTGATTTTCACTAAGTACTTGATACAACGGAAATAGGAAAGAAAGATACAATGGACTCTTGCTTACCAATTTCGAAGATAACTTCCAGAATCGGGGCGAGAGCCCGACTCGACTCTAACTCCAAATAGACTACTACCTAGACTCTAAACGGCGAACAAGACGAAAACTGGACTTCTCTCTGGTGTGTCTTGATGTCCCCCTTGCCTCCAGGTGTTGTAC